>JAOWBN010112505.1:0-19497 GCA_028565015.1 Pinguicula moranensis
CTACTTGCTGGATATGGTGGATCAAGGGCTTATTAGAATCGGCATCTACTTCTATTCTAATTAATGTAAGCCCCACTAAGGAGTTCTATCCTACAAGAGGTCTGAGACAAGGAGATCCAATATCCCCCCTATTATTCTTGATAGCAGCCGAGGGACTTTCTCAAATGATTTGCCAATCCATCAGATCTTCATCTTATCAGCCCATTTATATTGGCAGGAGAAAGGTTCCTTTATCCCACCTCCAGTATGATGACGACACCATATTATTTGGTCAAGCAACATGGCAGAATATAAAGGTAATGAAGGCCATTTTACAGAACTTTGAGTTAGTCTCCGGGCTGAAAATCAACTATCACAAGACTAGACTCATAGGGGTAAAGATTCCACAAGCTGTCTTAAGTTGCATGGCCAAGTATCTGAATTGTCAAATCGGATCTACACCATTTACATACTTGGGATTACCCGTGGGAGCAAATCCAAGAAAAAAGGCAACTTGGGAACCAATATTAGCAGCCTTTAGAAGAAAACTCCAGAGCTGGGAACATAGAGTCATTTCAGATGGAGGTAAACTAATATTGCTAAACTCAGTGTTAAGCGCTGTGCCTGTGCATTTTTTCAGTTACATCAAGGCCCCAGCAGAGGTTACAAAACAATTAGATAAGCTGATGAGGTCCTTTCTTTGGAGTAAAAGTCCTAACAGGAAATGTGTGATCTGGATAGCTTGGAATAAGGTACAAACTCCTCGAGCAAAGGGAGGGCTTGGGGTGAGAAACCCTCGGGCAGTGAATGAGAGTTTGTTGGGAAAATGGGGGGAATATCTACTGCAGGGGGAGACGACTCTAGCATATCAAATTATCCACTCGAAATATGCAGTCAAAGGTAGACTTACACTTGGGCAATACCATGAATTGAGGCCCCCTTATTACAGTTTAAGAGAGAGGGAGAGAGGTCAGCTATACTCCTCCTTTTGGTGGAAAGACTTACAACAGACATTATCTACTGCTTGGTTCAATGAACTCATAAAGATAAAATTGGGAAGTGGAGAAGGAATTCAGTTATGGCAGGATAAGTGGGCCTCCTCAATACCCTTAGCAACAATGCACACAAGGCTGTTTAGAGTAGCGAGGCATAACACCAGAACAATAGCTGAATCCGGACACTGGAGTGGAAACAATTGGATATGGGACTGGGAATGGAGAAGAGATCTGAGGGGAAATGAAGTCAATTCACTTGGGGAGATATCACAGCATATACAAGGAATTCAACCTCAACAAAACCAAAAAGATAGGCTTAGCTTCTCTGACAACTCTGAAGGGAAATACAACGTGGGAGAGGCATATTCCTGTCATCCATTAGTAAATGCTCTGGTATACACAGAAGCAGAGCAAAAACTCCTGCAGCTAGTATGGAACAAATATACTCCAACCAAAATTTGCAGCTTTGCCTGGAAATTACTACAAGGGGGAGTCCCTGTGAAGGAGGTCCTGCAAAAAAGACATATCATCCAAGATGCAATAGAAACGAGATGTCCAGTGTGTCAAAATGAGGCAGAATCCATCATACATTTATTCTATAAATGTACTCTATCCACTGACATCTGGCGGTCAATAGAAACTTGGTTGGAAATTAACGGTGGAGAGGAAAACATTGAGCAGTTTTTGATGAAAAAACCTAGAGCAGCCAACTACGAAGCATGGCTGAACATTTGGTTAATGACGATGTGGCAGATCTGGAAAAATAGAAATGCAAACCATTTCTCAGCAATTGCTAAGACAAATCAACAGATTTTATTATCTATCCAACACTCAACATGGCATTGTATGAAAGATCGCATAGGTACTCATTTCTTTCCTTATTCTATAATAGACTGGATTTCTGCTCCAATTAATTGCCTTACTTTCAGTTAAATTCAGCATATGATATAGAGTAGTAAACAACAGGGAGCAGATTCTATACTTTAGGGACATGGCTTAGAAAATGGGCTTATAACTGTCTGTTATATTTTCTATCAAGGAGTAGAGTGAGCCAGAACTGTCATTTGAGCAAACTGATCCTTAATTAGGTAGGAGTTGGAAAGGACTATAACTTGAGGAAGACACTATTGCTTTTCAATATTGAACTTGTGCTCCCTAATTGCTTTATTGGTCTCAATGAGGTTCAAGTTAGAATCAAGGTTAGTGCTTCAAATAGGAATAACACTCAAGGTGCCAAAGGTATGAAGATGATAATTTTTTATTGGGGTTGTCTTATTTTTTCCTCTCTTCATCTTGGTACAGGCTGCGGGGTAAAGCTTTTGGTTGCAAGAAGATAGCCTTTCTATCCTTATTAACCTACCCTTCTCCCTGGAAAGCCTTACGCTTACAAGGAACGCATCTTCGAACCAAATTAGGAGTATTTTCAGACATACTTGATTACAGTGTGAAATATCATTCGGATGGACAAAGGTAAAGTGCCAATTTTAAGGGTGATTGTCTCCAGGATAAAACTCTCATATGGGGCTGGAAAATTTAGATGGAGGAGCATCCAATCCTGATCTTCAAATGATAACATTTACGCTCTGGCTGCAAGCAAAAAAATGCATTGTACTACAGCAGACAGTGAAAATGAGATAGTAGTCAAAAACTAAACTCATCCACTCCAAGAAGGTTACACCAAGAAAGCAGTAGTCATAGAATACAAAGAGGCAGGCTCGAGGATGCAGACTGATTGCTGTCAAAAGGAAATTAACCTGAATTCTTCATTCATACAGATCGCTCCTTACACAGGTTGTCATAGTTTGCACATAAGAGGATCTCAATCTGCTTCCTTACACCTGTATACTTGATTGAAATGATTTTGTACGAGTGATACGAGGGGTTTAAGCACTCAAATGGCTTCGATGCTATAAGGTTAACAGACTGAGTAAAGTCAACTACTTCGGTAAAGACACCTGTTACTATATTCGTATAATTTCCCGGATAGCTAATAGTCAGTAGATCACTGTAGCCTCCATTAAGTCACCGCTTATTGGAACTACACTCTCTTGATTAAGATGCTACACGGTGGGCAGACCGAGATGGGTTTTCTGACACTGTGAAGACTTCTTTAGCCACCTCGTGGCAACCTGCATAGCTGACGGCCTTTTTGATCACTGCAGTCTAATCCCTCATTTCTTCTCATTCTCGGTAGGAGGATATATGAGCTTCGCGTTGTAATTTATTTTCTTGCTTTTCTTTTGCTTTTCTTTCCAACTTGGAAAGATTCTGTACATACACTTTTTCGTTAATGAAATTTGGCTTATCAAAAAAAAGGAAGTAATCAAATGTCAATTTGCTAATGAATATCATATTTTTCGTAAGTGTAGGGACAACCAAAACATCTAGTATAGACACAAAGGTTGTAGAGGTAGTACCAATATGTGTGATGGACAGTGATAAACCATTATCAACAATAACACATGCAACACAACAAAATACAATATACCTAGTATATTCCCAACAGTAATATATGCATTACCTGTATATGGAGCAACCTAATCAAAATTTGATAATGAAGTGATCATATGGGTAGAAGCACCAGTATCCATGTACCAATCCAAGATTGAAGAAACTCTAGCTAAGCTGCCAAGTCGAGAAGGCCCAGTTTTTCCAATAAACCATGGGAGTTGTGTGCTTGGAGGCCCAATTGTAGAACCCAAAATGTGGGCTTGAGGGTTGACTAGCCCAAATTATTGCAATTGGGTCAAAATTGGAGTGAAAAGACCTGTCATGTGACTACTTGGATTAATAGGCGATTGTCCAGAGTTGTTGAGCTGACCAATGAGTGATCTACAATTTATATAAGGCTAGAACCCATAAATTACCAGGTTCGCTAATAGCTCCAGGTAGCCCAAACTCGGCCCAAGCGGTAGAATTAGCTCATGAACATGAAGTGGACCAAGACAGTTGATTTTAGAAATATGGTTGAGGCCTCTAAATTGGGAAGTGTCCCAAATTTCCTAATTTGGAGAGATTTGCAATTCCATGTCCCGCAATCCTAAATGGGTATTCGACAACTCTGACTTCTGACTTCGCTTAGCTAGCAGCAAGGGATGCCGTTTTGAAAACATACGAGTAAAGTAGCATAATGTAAAAGCGTTTGCAAAGTGTCCGAACTCATGACAGATTCGGCATCATTGAATGCGAGGCCCACGGCAGCAACTCCTCGAAGACTCAACATCGCATGGATCAAAGGATGGTGGAAAGAATGGTGCTGAAGGCATCCCCTGACTCACCAACAAGCCTGCTGCTGATAAATTGAATAGTGGTGACCCAGGTGATGTGGAAGGTCTTGGACCAAGCTCCAGTATGGAGGGTAGAGAGGTTCTAGGAGGCTACGCCGGTGCTGAGAGAGGTTGAGTCATGGTTGCTGCAAATGCCATCATCAGAGAAATACCTGGAATTGTCCTGTGGTAGAAGGTGTGAAAATTCTCGGTGTGGGCAATCATGTCTGGCATAGATGGCAATGACTCCTGAGAAAGCTGAGATCCAGAGAATGCAGTGAAATTAGATCCAACGGGGTGACAAGCTTTTCCATAGCGGCTAGCAAATCAATAAGCATCAAGAATTCTCGAGCAAATTCATTGACCGTACGATCTTCCTTTTGAAGTTGCTGGAGCTGATCTCGAATGGCCAATTCATGTGATGGGCTGAGCTACTGAATTTCTATTTAAGTGTTTGCCACATATTTTGAGCGGTATATTTTCCAGCTACAATAGAGTGAACTTTATCAGTTAGGGATGAGATAAGGAGAGAATACAACCGAGCATATATGGTTTTATAATTTAGGCATGACTGGTTGTGCTCTGTGGAGTTTGATTGGTCATGTTCAGGTGGTTGTGGGACAAATTCGTCTACATATCCTAGAAGCTAGTGATTTTGCAATAGACGACTCACTTGATTGTGCCAAAAAAAATAATTGGAAAGGGTAAGTTTAACGGTTATAAGATAGAAAAATTAAGCTACATGAATGATATAGGTGATGTGGTTAGTTGCACTTGGTCACAGGTGGGTTAAGGTAGAACCATGAGAGAAGCTACAAGAGACTGGTATGATTATGGAGTGAGCATATGCATATATACTGGGAAGAGGTGAGAAGCTGGACTGTTTGATGATGATAGTATGTGCTGGTGTTGAATAAGGAGGAAGAATAGCTTAGAGGGTAGTGGGAGCGAAGTAGGAAGGATTTGAAGTTTTTCATATGATGAAACCATTGTGAAAGCTCTGATACCATGAAGACCGACTTGCGAATATGGAGGTTGTAGGAGTATCAACAATGATGAGTATAAATAGAGCAACATAACTCAGTTTTGTATTGAATTGTGCATACTTTATACATGGATTACAAAAGTAGCTTCAGACATGTTCTACTCTGTTCTTAGATTCACTTGGTTCTAAGGTATCTTTTGTAGTACTAAGGAGTTGTCTTTTTATGGTAGTAAGAGTCGTTCAATGAATGGTGAAAAACTATAGGACGTAGTGACCGTGTCATTGCTTACCAAAAAGTCATGATGTTTGTGCAGTTACAAGCAGCTAAGACAGTAGGTGACTAAGATGCTGCATCAACAATCCCAAAAGTTGCCTTGCATGTTGCTTGAGCTCCAACGGAGAAGAGAATCATAAAAGTAATGATGAGTGACAAAGAGTTTGAATGGCTGAGTAAAAGGCAGAACACACCTTCGAGGGTTTGTAAGATTCACAGAGTCCAAAGGCGGCCGCGCATGCCAAAAAGTCGGGCGAACAAGTGTTCAGATCAAACATAAGAAAGTATATGTTGAAGAACAAATGTTATTAATGCCCAATTAATTTATAATTGAAGTTTGCCCAATTACAATCCAATTTGTTAGTCTTATGCCATTATTGCAATATACGTTTTGCAACAAGTCTGCATAAAAGGTAGATTTGTCCAACTCATGCCTAATAAATGGAAATTGAAAGTGATTGGCCTAGAGAATATCACCTATAATAGAAGTATTCTGCAACAACATTAACTGGTGAGAACTTTACTCCCATGGAATAGCCATAAAGAAGGACGAATACCCACGTTCGGTAGTTTGTAATACCGTACCTGAAGACCTAAATAGAACAATAGAAAAATAGAAAAAAAATTAGTCCAATTCTTGATGAGACATAAGTTATCAAGCAACTTACGAGATCCGGTTAGAAGAAATTTACGAGATTCGACTAGCTCAAATTTTGTGATAGATTGAGTTTAGATGTATGGCAGGTGGATCAATTTATAAAGGTGTGTAGAATTTTACCTTTCCAACTTTATATTTTATAATAATCCCCGTCTTCTGCAGCGTGCTAAGGTTTTCGTACGATAGGTCCTGCCCGAGGTTCATCACTAGGATTCCCATGATTATATGAAGCCAAACAGGAACAAAGAACGCAATTCTCCATGCGATGAATGTAGTCACTGCGTGGCGCCGCTTCCCATGTTTACCCATCTGGCGGTGGTGCCATTAATCAGTTCAATGATCTTGTTGTTGAAAATTGTGCTCATCCAATACTGGAAAGACAAGGACGTTGTTAATGAGAAACCGATCATGAACCTCACCGTGATGTAACCGCTCGTCAATGATACAAAAGTTATGCAAAACATCTTAGGTACCGCAAGCATGATCAGGACCGCACAACCGTAATGGGGCCGAAGAGGTCGCAAATGTCATCCATCACCAACCTTGAGAAGATGATGCGGAAGATAGATGACATGCCGGTGTTCCCAACATAACACTTTTTCAGGTTCAGGTTGTCCCGGATGATTGGAATGAGTGGTGCCATTGCGAGCGTAGAGACAAAACAAGTGGAGAGATCCAAGATTAGTGAAAAGTTTGCATATGCGGTTTCGTCATAGAGAATGACAATCTTTCTTCATTAGCAACCTCCATGAAAATCCATGGAGGTTTGAGATCTATATGAAAGCTAAAGAGAATTTCATTGATCTTTCTTACATAACTTCTCAAGTTCTTACAAGCTTATATAGAGTTTTGAATGTTCAGTGTGCCGACCAAATCTATCTATTTCAACTCTAAGAGATTGCTTCTTGACTTTGTGTGCAGTTGGATTTCGATAACTCTTAGGCGTGGAAGCTGAACCACATGTGTCTCTCTTGTGGTCCCCATCATGTTTTCTTGTCTGCATAGGATTCTGCATCATGTTGCTGTCTTCCTATAGATGTAATACAGGTCTAACACCCCCTCGCAAGTTGAGCGTGGAATTTAGAGAGCACGTGAAGCTTGGACTAAAATGAAAAAGAAAATAAGTACCTCATACCGCTGTCGCTTTCAGCTGACTAGCGAGGGATAACTGAAATTTAAACTAAAAAATAAATTAAAAGTCCAAGCAAAATAAAACCCAATAAATCATGCCGCCCGATCTAGGAGGAAATTAAGCCAAAGAACTAAAAATATCCGGCAACATAAAATAAGTGCAACCCAAATGTAAAGCCCATGAAATAAATTTGGCCCAACTGTATAAAGTGAGACCCATGTCATAAGCCCAGACAGGTAAAGGTGGTTCATGCAGGTTCAAGAGGAAACAGCCTAGTAGCAGAAATTTAGCTCAATAATAGAAATTCCGTGCACAACAGATGATAGCCCATTCAAATGATTTTGATGGATAAATTTATCCAGCCCAAAATATAAGCCCAGTGCCAGGAAATGTTGTTCAGTTGGCCCAATAAGGTAAATAAATCCAGTAACGCGTTCTTATCTCAATCCAGTGTTCACTCAATGAATACCATGAAATTGAGGCGGAGGAGCCATAGAAAAGTGAAGGCTTTGTGATGGTGGATGAAAATGAAAGCTCTGATGAGTCTTCTATAGATAGAAAGGTTTCAAGATCCAGATCTTGAAAATGAGAGCTTATGGAGCATGTTTCATGAACAGAGTTTTGTACCAAGCATCTGCTCATAGAAAAAAAAAATCAGATTTCTCGTGGAAGAGTTTTGAAATGAAAACATTTGACTGTTGAAGGGAATCTGAAGAATTGCAATTTTTACAAGAGATAGTTGGCTACCATACAGATACTGCAAAAGCACGCAGACAAGATCAACTGTGATGTTCTCTCTGAAATGGAAGTTCTGTATCGGTGCATAAAAGAAGTTCTCAGACTTCACCCACCACTGATAATGCTCCTGAGAAGCTCAATAGAGATTTCAGCGTGAAGACAAAGGAAGGAGATTCTGGGAAAGGTGGGAGATGATTATCACCGAAAACCAGAGAAGCTAGCAGAAATAAAATAATAAAAAAAACAAGGAGAAAAGTACGAAAGCTTATTGTGCAGAAAAGAAAAACGAGGAAGAACATAGCGGTTAAGCCTTTATTGTTGCTCTGATACCATGACAAGCTTTCTTCATTAGCAACCTCCATGGAAATCCATGGAGGTTTGAGATCTAGATGAAAGCTAAAGAGAATTTCATTGATCTTGCTTGGTGTTTTTTACATTGCTGGACTCACAATAAATAGAGAGTACATCCATCAATCCTCGAGTAGTTGGGAGTAGTTGTAGGTGTTGATGCTGTCTGAAACTTGCATGAGTTTGCTGGCTGATTTTGTGGACTTTCCTGTGGAAGTGAGTGTGCTGCCAAGACTTCTTCATTTATTCTGCCGTCTTCTGCTTATTGCATTGGACCATGGCTGTAATATGACTAACACCCCCTCGCAAACTGAACGTGAGATTTAGAGAGCACGTGAAGCTTGGACCAAAAAAAAAGAAAATAAATACCTCATACCGCTGTCGCTTCAGCTGACTAGCGAGAGATAACTGAAATTTAAACTAAAA
Source organism: Pinguicula moranensis (assembly GCA_028565015.1). NCBI lineage: Eukaryota > Viridiplantae > Streptophyta > Magnoliopsida > Lamiales > Lentibulariaceae > Pinguicula > Pinguicula moranensis. The sequence goes on from JAOWBN010112505.1 coordinate 8,802, forward strand.
GAAAATTAAAAGTCCAAGCATAATGAAACCCGATAAATCGTGCCCAGTCCAGGAGGAAATTAAGCCCAACAATTGAAAATTTGTCCTGAGCAGAAAGAGTCTGGCCCATTTAAAGATGATCACTTATTATTGGGCCGGGTTGTATGCTTTTTTGGTTGAATATTGTCTTCTCAGCACGTCGGCAAGAAAATTATGTAAGCCTACTTCTTCAGCGTAGGAATACATGTGGCAGAAACCAACACTTGTCAGGTCCCTAATGGCAAGTAGACCCTACAGGGAAATCTACCAATTTGAAAGAAGATGGGGATGAAGTTATTAGTCTAACTCTTTCCGTAAATTTGAAGAAAGAGGATTGGGATGATGTTGCTTTCGTTGCATTAATTGTAGGAAAATCTTGTCTGGATCAATAATGGAGCTCCTTCTTTTGATAGTGCAAATGAGGACTTGAACCACACTGATTTGGTGCGAAGTATAACAACCTCCATCATCGTCAAGAAAATGCTCTAGTTCATCCCTCACCTTCTGAACACGTCCAGTTATGGCAACCAGTCGGATTTTAATTTGCCAAACAGGCTCTAGATTGAGTGTACTGATTTGTGAAATCAACTTATCCAACGTCCGATGAGCTTCTCTCTCCAATGTCCTTGCTTCATTATCCAAGCAACTGCAAGCAGCCTCTATGCATGCCTCCAAGACCACAAATTTGAATGGTAGCAGCTTCGGACCATCTCCATTATCGTCTTCCTTACATGAGAACTTATCCGAATGATCTGAACCAGATTTTGCTCTTGATCTCAGCTCTTCCAAATCCCGCAATTCGGTCCAATCTCCAACTTCCAGAGACTTTGTGGCCACATGATGTTTGGAGGTGGAGTTGTGGGCACTTCCAAAATTGATGAAGCCTGAAATTTTGACTTTGAGATCGATTCTCTTCTTGCTGGTGACGACTTTGGCCATTCACTCACTGACATTGTCGATGGTTCTCTACTTTGTCTGGAGCAAAACAAAGAAGGTAGCAGCACAAAATCAAAACAAAACAGTTGACAGAAAGCAAAAAATGAGAAACAAACAGAAATGAGGAAGCTTATTTTTGAGAAAGAAAAAACGAGGAAGAACATGGTGGTTAAGCCTTTATTGGTGCTCTGAAACCATGTTGAAGACATCTGCCACCTTACACTGAGAGGGGATTAAATGAGGGTGGAGGTTACCAGCCTGAATCTGCTCACGAATAAAGTGGTAATCCAATTCGACGTGCTTCACCCGCTTATGAGCAACAGGATTGGTGCTTAAGAAAATGGCACTCTGATTATCACATAAAAGCAGCGGAGGTCCAGATAATGGTACACCAAGATCGTGAAGTAGGTGAGTGAGCCAAATAACCTCAGCAGCAGTAGTGGCAAGGGCACGATACTCAGATTCACAGCTAGAGCGCGAAACGGTGGGCTGCTTTTTAGCACTCCATGAAACCAAGTTATTACCAAGAAAGATAGCATATCCAGATGTGGAACGACGAGTGTCAGGACATCCTGCCCAATCAGCATCGGAGTAAGCAGTAATGACACCAGATGGTGGAGAAGCAGTAAACCGAAGACCCATTGATAGAGTACCCTTTACATAACGGAGAATTCTTTTGATAGCCTGGAAATGAACAGTGGTAGGGGCATGCATAAACTGACTGACAGAATTAACTGCAAAAGCCAAATCATTTAACGTGGCTATCACAGGGTTACCTAAATATAACGTTTGTCTTTCCTGTGATAATACTTGGGCAATAGTTATGTAAAGGGTACTCTATCAATGGGCTCTTATGATTTAACCTATTGTAACAATAATAGATGTTGTTACTGCTGGTTACATTATAATATAACCAGTACCTCGACTGATTGCTCCTATACATATATAAGATTTGTTTCAGTAATTTCACATGCACAACCATCTATTAATGGTTGTGCTCACAGCTTTATCCCATATATGCTTTTAAACATTTCCACGTTATATTCCTAATCAATGTAATATACATGTACAACTACATATGGAAATAACAGTACTTTTGAGCATTATGCGTAAGGCCCCGTTGAATTATTTTCCTCTGCTTTAAAACACAATACGATATATATTTAACAGTCGCAATGAGTATGGACTTTAGTGATATCTTTCTCTGTCAACTGATACACTGGGATTGACAATCTTGATTATAATCTATAATCAAGATTGACTATAAATATAATGTCAAGTATTATATTCCTAACTGTGCACGAACTCTATAAATAGCTAATCATTTATGATACTTGTTCGGGGATTTGTTATAATTCTAATCCCCGTTCTACACAATCAGAGGAAATGTGCAGTGTGATGCACAACACAACAGCCACTGTTTTGCTTGTTAAGCACATATGAACCACCAGTATGTTAATACGTTATTGGTATGAAATATTTATAAGTAGAAATCGAGGTGCTCTTATAATACCCCTATATACTAATCATACCCATTAATTTCAGTAGTATAAATTAGGTGTGAAAATTCAGCATAGGAGGAAATGCATGATTCCTAACTGTAAAAAGTTATGATTTAATATATTAGTGGTTCATAACACCGTTCATAATCTAAATAACTCCAGACAAACCAATCCAGCAACACATTCTTAAGGGTCGGGGTTACAAACGAACACAGCGTTTATTATAAACTACGTCAACTTTACATAGGATAGATAGGGAACTACGGTTTGTCCGTCCTTGACAAGACATTTGTGGCTACGACCTAATTTTTAGAGATGACCCCAATTACTAACAAAGTTCTGATGCAATCATCGGAAGAGAACGTAGGGATAATTCATATTCGGAACAGTTCAACGTAAATTGGAACCCATTAATTTATCTGACTAAATTGGAATAATTTATGGCTTAACAGATTTGTCTATGGGAATCTCTATAGACCGAGGTGCTAAACAATGTTCGATTAGGGATAAGTAGACTTCCAGAATATCTTGAATATTACAAGGGGGACTAAACTGTAAAAATATTTTTTTTCAAGTATAATATTTTTTTTTGGAAATCTTGGGGGAATATGTTAATCAACTTAATGTCATTGGAATCAAATGGATATTTAATGCATTTGATATGACATATGGTATCAATTTTAATAATTATGAGAGATTCCCAAGCTAAACTTATGTGATATTCCAATCCTCATTGATAGTAGTACATATCATCGGTTTATGTCTGACAATGGAATACTGATGAGAATTTTTGAACTGCAAGTGCATTAATATGGGATTTATGAGTGAACATACTCCAAATATAGAAACATATAATTGTTAAGATGCATAATGCTTAGTTGTGCATTAATAACCAAAACAAACAAAATATTAAGTGACTACAAATCCCCATGCCGTCTTTAATATAAACGGTTACTATATCTACAGTATGATAACTTGGCTAGGAAGATGCAGATAGTTACTTTAGTAATTAACAGTTATGTGGATTACCTTGGCACATTATTTCTGCAAATATCTGATATGCCTTATAATAATATAGCAACTCTGGGACAAGCTAATATATTTCATTTAGCATAGTATTTACAGCTGTAATACATCTCATTTGATGGATTAAGAGGCTCATTGCTACGTTTTAGGATATAATTGATGCATGGATCAGTTCACGCAGTTGGGCACCGTAACCCTGCAAGAGACATTACCAGTTTTACCTCGCAATTTAGGATATATAGTATTCCATCTAAGTAGTACCAGCCAAGAGAACAATTATCAGGTAGCTGTGTATGGGCTGAGGTCCAGGGGATCGTATTTGAATTCGCAACTATTTTCAATACAAATTCTTATGTGAAACAGACCATAAGAATATTAAAATAATGTTCACGGACCCGAACAATATCATACGCGATATTGTTAACATCCATTGTAGATATAAATGGATTTAGTGGGAAAAACACTAAATGATCTATGGTTTATGATAACAATGAGTATCCCATATCTTGGCAAAACAATGGCAATGTTTTTATTAGATAGTATACCAACTCGAACTTTGTAATATAAGAAGTGCATACCTTTAACAATTATATGGTGTAAGAAACTGTGTTAAATTATGGACCTCAATGTACAAAGGCATAAACACTTAATTATTTATGCTATGCGGGTTTAATCTATTCGTTCACTTAAATACATATCTTTTGACAACCCATTAATATATCTTATGGTTTGCCACGATAAGATAGTGTTGCTCCATTTACATACTATATTTTACTACCATAAACTATATTTTTATTGAATCAGCAATTTACATCATGTAGTTTCACTTAATATCATAATATGGAGTAGCATAATATCAACATAAGTATTAATTATCATGTATTTTAACTAAGGTTTTAAAACGCAACAGGTGATTAGCTACATATTATGTTAATGTGTATTTACAGGTATTTTATAAAAACTATCAATGTTTTTTTTTTTGTTTTTTTTTTATACAAACACCAATTGCTATTTAGTACCAATAGCTTAATTAATTATATAATGACATATATAATTATATAAGTGATACCATAAACACCAATTGGTATGGTATCACTTATATAATCTTATTGGTACAATGATTTAGGTAAAAAATATTGTTTCATGGGACACCCTAATATGTCCCATGAATCTGGTATAATCACTTTATTTATACTAAACAAACTCTTACATTTTGAAATCGCTCTCGCCTAAACCCTAGAAAATCCACGAGCCGCCTGCTCTGAACTCCGGCCAAGATGGCCGACCTGGCCGCGGCTTGGCCGCAGCTGGTGAAGCGCCCCATCGCCGCTGCTGGGGAAGCGTATTTACAGGAAAAGCCGCCGAACGAGCTCGTCAAGTCGTTCGCCTCTATACTAAACAATGGACAAGGTATGCCTACGGATCTCATCCCCCTTAAAGCCCCAGGGCTGTGGAAAGGGGAGCCGGCCATCTCCTTTTCTGAAGAGGAGATGGAGCGACTAAATGCGCCCTTCAAATTGGCACTGATTGGGAAATTTTCCCACGGTAGACCACTGATGAAGGAGATAAAACGAGTAATCACAGCAATTGGCCTCAAATCCGACTTCACAGTAGGTCTATTAGACCAAAAGCACATCCTGCTGCGCTTCAACTGTGAGGAGGATCGGAATAGGCTGTGGTTAAAAGAGCAGTGGTCCATCAGTGGGTGCCCGATGCGGGTCTTCCGGTGGACTCCTGGATTCAGGAACAACTCCGAGTCGAATCTAGCTCCGGTTTGGATCAACCTGCCTAACCTTCCGGTGCAATTCTTCCGGAGGGATAGTGTATGCTCCATTGCAACTGGTGTTGGAAAACCCATAATGATGGACCAGGCTACAGCTCAACTGATTCGGCCTAGCCAAGCAAGAATTTGTGTGGAATTAGACCTGACCAAGGAGCCACCAAAGCGGGTCTGGATAATGGCGGGTAAAGAAGGATTCTGGCAACCTATCAACTATGAGAACATGCCTACGTACTGCACTCACTGCCTGAGACAAGGGCACACAAAGCAGCAATGTAAGATATTGAATCCGGACCTAATCCTCAAGAAGGAAGCCCTTCCAAGAACTGAGATGAATAGAGCTCGAGTGGCAGGGGCAAAACCAGCGTTGCAAGTATATAAGCAAGTCACAAAGCTGCCTATTGTGGATGAGAGAGCTGGCCGAATCTCTAAGGATCAGATCATGGAAAAAAATAAAGTGGATGTGGCCGGGTCCTCCTCAAACAAATCTGGTGAAAAAACAGAAGGTAAGTCTTCTGACTGCATTATGGAAACATTAAATTTATCTGCTGAAAAATCTGCTCCTGTTAGTGATGCTGTGAATGTGCCTGCTGTGCCTGTTAATGTGTCTGATAAAATGCCTGCAATAGAAAATGCTAAGATTGATGCAAATAAAATGACTGCTGGCAAAATGCTATCTGGTGACTATGTGCCTGTTGGAATTATAAATCCGGATGGGGGAAATATGCCTGAAAAAATGCTATCTGGTAATACTGTTTCTGGTATTGTGTCTGATAGATCTGATAGCACCAAACCCACTGGAAATATGGGTCCTGAAAAGGAGAATGTGTCTGGCTTTGTGCATGATAGGGTTGATACCATAAGGCCTACTGGAAACCTAGAGACAGAAAAGGATACTGGAAATGTGTCTGATAACATTAGGTCTAAAGTGGAATCAGATAGAACCAACTATAAGAATCCAGAAAAGGCAGTAGAAACTACCACCAACATAGCCAAAATAGCTGAGCTAGTTACTAAATACCGTGCTAATTGTGTTGTTCAAGAGTCTGTGGAGTTAGAAAAAGAGACATACACAACTTTGAAGGGATCAAATGAACATGTTAGTGATGCTGTAAACCTAAACAAGGAGAAAACTCACACGGATAACTCAAAAATAGGACAAAAGGAACCAGATACAACTACTGAGGTTAACCTGAGGGATAGCAACAATGCTGAAAATGAAGTAAGAGCAATGACCAACCAAAATAGACCTGATGCCTCTGTTTTGAGAATAAGAGGAAATAATCAGATGGAGGGCCTAAGTAATAACTTGCATATACCTACTGAAGAAGCTGTAGAGAGATCTAAGTGCTTAGATAAATCAGGCAAAATAGTAGGAAAAGATATGAGCTTAGATAATGATGCAAGTTATGCGACTGCTTACTGTAATAATGCTGAAATTGTTGAGCATTCCCATGTGTGTTGTGTGCAAACTACTGCTGATGTGCATGCTGATATTAATACCTCTGAGGCTGCTGGAGGAAGTGTCGAACTGTCAAAAATTAATGACACAATGGACATCAATGTCCAGAAAGAACAAAATCTTCTCACGCAACTTTCTGCACCAACAGAAAGTCAAACAGAAATTACACAATCTGACACAAATGCAATTGATATAACAGCCATCTCTATACACCTTCCAAAAATCACAAACACAATGGAAGATCAATACAACTCATCAGATTCAAAAAAACAGGAGATATCAGTTGCAGAAAAAAACCTGCCAAAAATGCTCTTGGAAAAAACAGGAGCCCACACAATGGAAAAAACTCGGAAATCATTTACTCAAAAAATAGAAGAGTTAAAAGGCATCCCATCCAAACTGTGGTCTAAAGAAAACGAAAACAGTAGTTCAGACGAAGAAAGTGAACCGGAACCCACAATAGAGGAACACTCTCCCAAACACACAAACAATACAATAACACCAAAAATAAAAGAGGATACATTAAACAATCAAGATTTCAAAAGCTTCAAACAATACAGTACCCGATCCAAAACAAACAAAAAACAATGAGCAAATCACTCTTCTGGAACGCCAGAGGCATCGGAAATATAGCCACAGTCAGTAGAATAAAAAACCTAATAAAAATCCACAAGCTGGAAATGATTGTTATAATTGAACCCAAAATTGCCCCCCAAAAAATTGATATAATCCGAAACAAATTAAAAATGCACGGGGGTATAACAAACCTAACAAACAACATATGGATAATCTGGAAAGAACATATCAGTTGTACACTTTATTTAGACTCTGAACAATTTCTAGTAGTTAAAACATACAACAAAAAATACAACCAAAATTGTTACATAGGTTGTGTCCATGCTAAATGCACTAGAAATGAAAGGGGAAAATTATGGGCGGATATCAAATTATTAAGCACAACTGTGGTAGAGCCCTTATTAATCGGAGGAGATTTTAATGTGGCCCTAAATCAAAATGAAAAAATGGGGGGGAGGCCTCTAGATCTAAACTCCGCCGGAGAATTTTTAGCAACCATTGAAGATAGCAAACTCACCGATGTAGGATACAAAGGCAGTAGATTCACCTGGTCTAATAACCGAACAGGGCAGGCAAGAATATATAAGAGATTAGACAGAATCCTGGTATCAGAAACATGGCTTCTCCAAGCCCCAAAAGTTGAAGTAACTCACTTACATAGGGGACTCTCTGACCATGCCCCACTACTAATTGAACTATCAGAAGCTAACCACAAGCAACCTACACGATTCCAATTCCAGCAATTCTGGGTTAATCACAAAGAGTTCATATCAATAGTCCAAAATTCTTGGAATGAACCAGTTGAAACAAACAATGCCTTGGTATCCTTTGGTCTTAAACTTAAAAGATTACGTGAATCCCTCCGCAAATGGAATAAAAACGTGTACGGTAATATTCAGGGGAACATAAAGAAATCAGAAAATACTATGCTACAACTACAGCAAAATTATGAAACGACCGGATCGGCCCTTGATAGAATAGCCTGGCACAAAGCACAGGCGAATTTAAAGAAAGATCTACTAGCAGAAGAAATTCTATGGAGGCAAAAATCTAGAATAAAATGGCTCAAGGAAGGAGACAAGAACACAGCATTTTTTCACAGAACAGTTAAAACCAGAAGACTTAAAACATATACCTCCTCCCTCAAGAATAATGAAAACGAAATTGTAGAGCGAGAAAACATACCTAACCTATTTTTAGAATATTTCACAAAGCAGCTCACAGCAGAAACCACAACAAATCAACCAAACTTAATCGAAAAAATCCCATGCATTATTTCAGATAATATCAACCAATCATTGATAAGATGGCCAGATCTCGAGGAAATCAAAAATACGGTATTTTCTATGGATAGCGACAGTGCTCCTGGGCCAGATGGGTTCACAGGTCACTTTTATAAAGCATGCTGGGAAATAATCAAAACAGACACACATGCTGCCATCAACACCTTTTTTGCAGGGAAGAACCTCCCAAAATCCATAACTAGCACACTAATATGTCTAGTCCCAAAAGTAGACAATCCAGCCACCTGCTCCGATTTTAGACCAATCTCTTTATGCAATTTCATAGGAAAAATCATAAGCAAAATCATATCAACAAGGTTAACACCAATCCTTCCACTTATAATCTCACCTCAACAAAGTGGCTTTGTCAAAGGGAGAACAATAACAGATAATATTTTACTAGCTCAAGAAATGCTCCATTATCTAAATAAAAAACAGGAAGGCCACAACATTGTAATAAAACTTGACATGGCCAAAGCTTTTGACCGAATCTCATGGTTTCTTATAATCAAAACATTGCGGGCATTCGGATTCTCAGAAGTATTCACAGATATGATCTGGAGATCTATCTCTTCCTGCTGGTTTTCGGTTCTAATTAATGGATTAAGCCATGGATTCTTCTCGTCCTCCAGAGGACTGAGGCAAGGAGACCCTCTCTCTCCAGCTCTCTTCATCATTGCATCAGAGGTTCTAAGTAGGAATCTAAATTATATAATTCAGGACCAACCAAACATTCAATATAGGGTTCCAATAGGATGTATGGGAATTTCTCACTTGGCTTACGCAGATGATATCATCATCTTCACCAGAGGAACCAAAAAAGCACTTACAACAATTTTCAAAATCCTTACAGATTATGAACTCTGCTCGGGACAAAAGATAAACAAATCAAAAAGCAGCTTTATAATCTCAGACAAAGCTCCTCACTCCAAAACACAATCGATAAGCAGTATAATCGGAATCAAAAGAAGCCCCCTTCCTATCACCTACCTAGGATGCCCCTTATACTTCGGAAGGAAAAAAGCCACGCTTTTCTCTAACCTCATCCATAAAATTGAAATGAAGCTAGAGGGATGGAGAGGCAGATATCTGTCAGCCGGTGGCAGAATCACATTAATCAAATCCACATTAACAAGTATACCTACATATTTACTCATGTCTCTACAACCGAATACCAGAATAATCAATCAAATAGAGTCAAAATTTGCGGACTTTCTGTGGGGTAAGGAAAATGACAAGAAAAAACTACACTGGAAAAGGTGGAAGGACATATGCCTACCAATACAGGAGGGAGGATTAGGGGTTAGAAGAATAAAAGATATGGTCACTGCCTTCACTCTCAAGCTATGCTGGGAATTAAGACAAGGGGAATCAATATGGGCAAAATTTATGAACCAAAAATACAAAACCACACACTCAAGAGCCACACACTCACACACCTGGAAAAGGATAATCCCTGCACAACAAATAATGAGGGACAACACAAGATGGGAAATTGGACGCGGAGAGATCAGCTTTTGGTGGGAGAAATGGCAGAACGGGCAAATACTGGGCCTCACACACACCGTTAAAAACTCCAATGCTCTCATAAAAAATTACATACAAAATAATCAATGGAATCTACCAGCATTAAAGGAGGAAATACCAGATGACCCGGAAATACTAAAAATTATCATTAAAACCCCAATCACTGAGGAGGCGGATCTACAGATCTGGGAAGCATCAGAAGATGGGAGGTTCACAACAAAATCTGCATGGAACATAATAAGACACAAAGGCACGCCACTTGAGAAATTCAACAGAATATGGGACCCAATCATGCCTATTAAAATCAGCTACCACATGTGGAAACTGCTTCATAACATAATCCCAGTGGATGAAAATATCAAAAAAAGAGGAATACTAATGGTCTCAAAATGCTCTTGCTGCTCAGAGCACCCACAAGAGGAATCCCTTCAACATCTATTCGCTCTGGGAGAGCTAGCAAACAAGGTGTGGGACTATTTTGATGACACATATAATATACCGAAGCCTTCGCAATCAATAGAAGATAGATTATTAAAGTGGAAACCTGTAACAGGAGAAAAAACAACAAGATTAATAAAAAAGCTGA
>JAOWBN010112615.1:1621-31927 GCA_028565015.1 Pinguicula moranensis
ATTTGTTTTCCGGTTCGAATATAGGGTCAGACCGAGTTGAATTAGGTTTGGTTGGGTATGCAAGTTAAAATACTAGGGCGGAAATTAATAGTTAAATTTATTTCTTTTTTTTTTTTGAGATTATTTTAATATCAATATCGGTTGAATATGCACGTTCCGAAGTTACAATGATCGTTTGATAATTGATATAGAGATCATTATAATTTTGCAGCCATAAAAAAAAATATACTATCCGAATAAATTGCCAGATAAATATTTAATTGTGTTGACAAACTTGCATGAATGTTCTGTGGTGTGGTGGTTACAATTGTAGAATTCCGTGTATTCACTCACGTTCAAATCCATGTAGTAACGAGTTTTTCATTTGATTTCTTAAAAAAAAATGATCCATGTAGTAACGAGTTTTGCTTTTGATTTCTTAAAAAAAAATGAAACAATGCTGCATCCTGGATTCGATCCTTAACCAAACAGATGAAAAAACGGACTATAGACCAACTCATCTAGACCGTATTTCTGAAATTTTATAAAATCAGTAAATATATAACAGCCTAGGGGTACCAAACTGAAAAAATAATTTTTTTTACATGTAATTTGATTTTATTTGATTTTATTTTTTTATTTTTATTTTTATTTTTATTTTTATTTTTTTTTGGGGGGGGGGGGGGACCAAGGCCCCCTTGCCCCGACTCGGATGGCAAGAGAAGTTCGAGCATGTTCGATTTCAACGGTTGTCGTAAAGCAAACATTTAGTAAGGTAAGGTACATTCTAGACGACCACCATACATCATTGCACCTGATTAACTTGGATTATCAAACGTGCTTAAATAATTGAATAACAACCAAAAATAGAACTTAAGAACATCAACAAAACGAAGAAAAGAAGATCCATTTGACATATGGAAAACCAATAGGCAAGCACCACAAGTCCAACTGATTTGTATTGATCCAACAGGTAATTAAGGTAAAAGAACTACTTGTTATTTGATTCATTTATATATATGGGGACGGTTCCATTGACATGATTTGTGACACAAATCGTGACATAGTTTCCTTAAAAGTCTATATTTAGGGTTCGTATGGGTTTAGGGTTTAGATTTTTAGATATTTAGGTCTTATGATTTATATTTTTGAATTTAGGGCTTAGGGTTTAGGATTTTTTAGGGTTTATGGTTTTTAGGGTTTAGGATTGTTAAGTTTTAGGGTTTAGGGTTATAAACCCTAAAAAATCCTAAACCCTAAGCCCTAAATCCAAAAATATAAATCCTAAGACCTAAATATCTAAAAATATAAACCCTAAACCCTATGAATCCTAAATATAGACTTTTAAGGAAACTGTGTCACGATTTGTGTTACAAATCATGTCAACAGAACCGTCCCCTATATATATATATATATATATATATACACACACACACACTAGTCCAATACATCTAATGGAGTTTGATGTATATAATATACATCCCACAAACTTATGTTTATAACATTTGTGCCCCATAATTATATACAAGTCCTTGAAGTTTCATAAACTCCATTTTGACCCATATATTTTACCTTAATTACAAAATAACCTCTCAAGAATTTGATGTTAATATGTGTGACCTATACGTTCCCAATAATTTGGCAATGGACCTTGAATTAGCATAATCAAATTACGGCTAATGAATTGCACACTTATAATTCATTATTCCCTAACCCCGAGCAGGCAACAAAATCATATGCAACTGCTGTAAATCAACGACGAGTACCGGAATTTCAGCTCGGCCCTCGCACGACCTTCAAACCTGATGTCCTGCTGTCCATCTCCTTCTCAGATGAGGAGATCCGAATGATGACAGAAGATTACCAACACTGCTTGGTGATGAAATTCATCAGACGAAGGCCAACGATTGAGATGCTCTAAGTCATGGACTACCAAATCTCCAGACTCAAAACTCTGTTATTGCTCTTTTTTCCTTTATTATATGTATAAGACTGGTTGAGGGCCATTATCCTATTTTGTATACGGTTGGACATTCACCCAAAAAATGTCGAGCAGTAATAAAATAAAAGAAGGATGTCGATAGTGATGACATTGCTCTAAATCGACACCAAATAAACGCAATCAAGTAAACTCTTCCAACACCCAACGAACCCGACAGGTTCAGCACGTCTAACACCACAAACAACCAAAAAAACAGACACAACCACTTCATGTCGAGTTCCCCACTTCACAAAACACAAACAAATCCCACGGTAACACCACAAACGAATCATATCTAGTTCAAAGTATAAACCGTTGGTTCAAACCCACTCTCAGGTTCAACAATAACACCATCAAGTAATGGCTACCTTCATCGGGGCTCCACGGTCATGTCAGGAAGACCGCACGGACCGTGGGTTGAAGTTAAAGGTGCGCGGGGCCACTCGGACTACGCATACCGCGTGGGGTTGTTCTCGTGGTGGCCACCGAGAGTTGTCGGAGGCAAGGCGAGTAGGTTCCGGCGAGGGGGGCAGGGGGATTGGGCAGCTAAGGTTTGGGTTGATTGAGGTTAACTCTGATACCAAGTAAAAATTTGGGGTTTAGATTGAAAAAATTATTTATTGAATAATAGCCCTTAGGCTTATGTAGAGTACACTTATCACAAATTACTACTAGATCTCTAGACGATGAATAATTACCAACAATTTTCAACTATACCGACCTGTATCAAATTCATTGCATTATTTGGCTACACTAAGTCTTGGTGGCTCAAGTGGTGAGCAACTAAACCTTACAATTGTGAGGTCCAGGGATCGATACCCGCCTGGGTCGCAAAACGGAAACGGCCCCTTTGTATAATTACAAGGGTAAGGCCGCGTACATCAGACCCTCCAAACCCCAACTTAGTTGGGAATGTACTGGGTAAAGTTGCTTTTTTTAAGCTTCCCGGCAAGATACCTAAAGAAAAATGCCACAAAATTTAAAACAAGGGGAAAAATATCCAAGTTGCACAATAATTTTTGTAAGATTTCAGAATAGTACTATAAGATGTCATGAAACTTGGTCTGCACTCAGCATAGGAATCTAATTATATCACATTCAGTTTAATGCTTTTATAATTCTATTGCTTAAATGGATTCCACTTCTGAACAAACCTCTGCCCCCACCCAAATTCATCAGTCACCATTGAACTATAGGAAATTAGATGTTAGAAACACAATCATTTTGCAATAACGGTAGGCATCCGCAACATGCAATGGAAATAAATTCCATAAAATTTTCAATAATGTATCGAAGCCAGGTTCGAATGCCAAGGATCAGCCATCCCCATCTTCGGGGGAGATGAATTCTGGTGAATATGGGATGATGCTGATCGGTTGATTTGAAAGTGATGCTCCAAGGGCACCACCGTGAAGCCCATTCATAGGAGAGCAAAAACTCCATGGTTCTGATGTCTAATGACAGACGTCTAGACGAAAGGTATTCTAAATTACCCAGAATTACTTTTTTCGAGTGCAGAATAGAAATGTGCAGAACTGCCATGAATTCAGAAATTGCATAATATTCGTACCAAAACATGTCGGCGGGTCATGGTGTGAGCACTCACACGTGTGATTTGTTTGCGATGGGTTTCAGGAAGAAGGGACCGACCCATCTATCGACCTATCTCCGTGTCTACGAAGTTGGCGATTACGTGTCAAGGTTAACGGGTCGATCCACAAGGGCATGCCCCACAAGTTCTACCATGGACGAACTGGGCGTGTATGGAATGTCACCAAGTGAGATATCGGTATTGAGTTAACAAGCAGGTACGTAAAAAAATCTTGAGGAAGATAATACATGTTCGTATCGAGCATGTCCAACCATCACTCTGCTATGAGGATTTCCTTCAGAGGGTCAAGAGAAATTATCTGTTGAAGTCGAGGCCAAAGCACAAGGAAAAATCATAGCATGAAAAGGCAACCCGAGGGACCTAAACCCGACTTCTCGGTTGAAGGAATAACCATAGAAACTGTTACTCCAATTCAATGATCTTAAGGGAGGTTACTAAGGCTAATTCTTCCTTTGAAGCTTGTGATTCAGACTTGTAGTTTGTTTTCGTTTGCAGTACTTTTGTTGCAGAATGGATATCTATGCAATGATTTTGGTTGATGGTATATCTGGTACCTGTGGTTTGATGCCCCTGTCATCATCTTCAGGGGGCGAATTTGGTTAACAGAATAAATCCGATGACCCCATAGGAGAAATCCAAATTCTTGCTCTCCGAATTTGGCCTTCCAGATGGCCTCATGATAGGGTACATCAAGAACATGACGTTCGTTTGGTTGATTCAGAAGAAAAAGTGCGAACACAAATTCAAGATAATCGAGAAATTGGTGTGTTTAAGGAGGTGACGGCCTACATCGAGCCAAACAATGGTGCTACTGACAATGAGTTTACTATTGAATAAAATATTATTTCTAGTAGTAATTGGATGTAGCGATGCAAAATGTTTTCAGTCTATCGAAAAAAAAATCCATTGAAGGAAGCCAATTTCAAGCTTTCAATTTCAACAATAAAAAAAGAAGGCAACAATGGTGCTTGATGGTTCCCATTGTCTTATTGACTCAATTCTCTTTATTTGAGAATTGGTTCTTCGAATTGAAGACTATTAAGTGCAATGGATGGATTATCCAATGTGCATTGTTAAAAAAAATGCTTGCAAAAGAAGATGACTCTCTCATAGCTGCAAGAGTTGAAGAAGCGTCAAACCTGTGGATGAATTAATTTTCACTGGTATGATGTTAAAATTTGATCGCACTAACTATGGAGATGTGTCCAAATTGTGCAAACAGATCAAAAGTATGAATTGGGTCATATCAAAGGAATTTTTTGGTATTCCTGATTTGAAATTATTCCTGGGGAAGAAGTTACCACAGGAGCGTGATAGAAAGACCGAAGATGTTCTTTAGGAGGAGATCACCTAGGGGCATCACAGAAAAACCATCATTTCTCATTTGACAAATTGAGACTATTTAAATTTGTAGTATCAATTTGAGGAGGAGTGTTAGATAATTGAGGGATAGGGGATATTTAACATATATTGTAAAAGAAAAGAGTCAAACTATAATTGGACTATTTCCTTAAATCTTGGTAATCATCCCTTATCACCTAAATAACTTCCGTAGATTAGGGATTCACATTCCATAGAATAAGGGGTCATGAGTTCTATAAGAATGTGTAATTGGATCTATGAAAATGCAATGAACAATTGTTCAAAACTAAAATCTTCCGCTTATCAATTCAACAATAACCACAAAGCTTTGATTGAAAAAGTAGCTGAGTTCATCCATTAGACACAATCAGTAATTTGAACGTTCAAGAATTGGATGCTTCCATTGGATGTTTGTCTGAAAAATAATGTTTTGAGTAGTTCTCTCAAAGCTGCTTGTTCCCTACAGTGTTTTCCCAGGGGTAGCAATCTATACTACTACATACAAACATCCACATTAGGCAACAAAAAAAAGGAAAAAGGAAAAAAGAAAAGAAAAGAAAAGAAAAGAAAATAGTGAGGCGGAAACCCGAGGTAATGGCTTATATGTGTTGGGTTGAAGTTATGATGATGTTGTTTGCTTAAAGTTGGAGGATCCAATTAGGCGAGGTGCTTGGAAGATTGTTGATTGTTGGATATTGATATGTTGATGCGTTATATTGTGAATTGTTGTGGATTATGGTTTGGTGATTGTCAAATCAGACGGTAATGCCTAAAGAACCTAGAGATCACACGAAGGAAGAAGAAATAATCGAAGAATAAGGAAAAATTTAGCAGGAATAGATACCTAATTTCCCCGGCAATGGAGACGGCGGAGAAGGAGACATCAATGGGACTTAATCTGGCGCAGGCGGAAGCAGGCCAGGAAGATCCTGATTTGGGCCAGCTAAATTTATTAGAGGAAGGTCAAGAAATAAAGAATGTGAACGTGATGGACTTGGGCTGAGAAGAGGAGTTGGCCCAGCCGAACATCGCAGAAATGGGCCGTGTGGGGGAGCTAACCCAAAATTCTTTCATACGGAAATAGTTCAAAATGTGGGCCAAAACCTTGACATTAATTCTATTTTTTTTTGCAGGGAACAACCTAGGACAAGACCAAGGCCAAGCTCCGAGTCCGTCTTATGCTAGGGGGCGGTTAACGAAGGAGTGGAAACACCGAAAGATGAGCAAGAAATAGAGATGCAGTCGAATCTAGAGGAAGAGTTTCGGGTAGGTACAAGCAAGGTACAACAATGCCCAATCACAACTCCAACTAACAGTGTACTTTCAGACTCGAAGGGGGAGGGTAGACCTTTTACCCCAGGGGCGTGAAAAGCATTTGACTTGAAGGCAGAAATTCACTATTGGAAGGTAACAAGTAAATGAAAAAGATTTACTCGAAATTTGGATCAACCGATAAGGTACCCTCATGCTTATGTGGAATAAAATATTATATAGGAATATTCGAAGGTTAGGGAAGTCCAGGAAAAAATTGTGTGATATGCTAAATTCTTTTGAGATAGGCTTGTTTGCCATAGCGGAACCTTTCTATCACGCACATCATATGGTTAGGCTATTGAACCTAGATTAGTTTCCAAATTTTATTTCAAATGAAGAAGCTAGGGGAAAGATATGGGTTTTCTGGAAAGAAGAAAGGGATTTTGAACTAATAAGTATTGGTGACCAGGCCATCACTGGTTGGTACAAACAGAAAAATGAGAGAGTTCTGATTACCTTTGTGTGTGGCGGATGTGAAGCATCTATCTGGAAGGATTTATGAAAATATCTTGAGGAAGTAAACCTAGGAAACTCTCCTTGGGTGGTAATGGATGATTTCAACGTTATTATATCGAATGCAGAGAAATGTGGGGTATCACTCGGGCTACTCGGCCCATGAGAGGGTTCAATGAATGTTTGAATTCTTATGCCCGGGTGGATTTGCATTCTGGAGGTCAAAAACTTTCATGGTGCAATGGGCAGAGGGACACTGTGAGGATATGGGACAAATTGGATAGAGTGATGGTTAACAATCACTTGTTGCGTTGGAAAGGGATCTCTGTACTACAACTTACTACCTAGAAAAACCTCAGATCATAATCCCCTGGTGGTCTCCCTAGAGGAACCCGAGATTAGATACAAGGTTGGTCATTTTAAATTCCAAAATATGTGGATGAGCGCAGACTCCTTCATGAATCTAGTAAGAGACAATTGGAATGAAGTAAGTAATGAGGATCGAATGCTGAATTTGGGGTATAAGTTGAAGAATATGTGAATGTGGTTGATTGAGTGGAATAAACACTCTTTTGGTCGTGTCAGACACACAATTCAACAACTAGAACAAAAAATGGCAGAGATTGAGGCCCAACTCCATGGACAGTTTGACCCATACTTAGATGCCGAGTTGATGGTGACAAAAGTGGAGTTAAGCGAATGGGTGGATCGATAAAGAACTAGACTGGCTCAGATGGCCAAGAAGAGTTGGATTCAAAAGGGTGACACAAACACGAAACTATTTTATACGGTGATTAATGCAAAAAGAAATAAGATGGACAAATACTGGAAGGTGCTAAAAATGTGCATGAGGAGGTTGTGGCCTTTTTCGAGGATATCCTCAAAGTAAAGGAAGGGGATGAAAGGGTTTGGGATCTAAGTGGGATCTATGAGGACAAACTCAGTTAGGAGGATAACGACATAATATGTAGAATCCCCATCTCCCCTGAAATCTGGGAGGCTTTAGGATCAATCCTAGTAAATAGTGCCCTAGGAGCAGACGACTTTGGATTGGAATTCTTCAAGGCCACTTGGGAACATGTGGTGACTTAGTTGCAACCATCCAAACTTTGAGGGCTACTGTGATTCAAACTGAGCTACCTGTGTTGATGATTGAAAGTTCACGTTTAGATACTGCATGTTCGTAGGAGGCAATTTAGTTTCCTACAAGAGTAAGAAAAAAAAAGTAGTTGCTCGTTCTACAATTGAAGCAGAGTATAGAACCATTTTCCTAAGTGTTGCATAGATGATCTGGCTGAAATTCCATACTCGTGGAGCTCAGGATGGACGAGGGGGTCAGAATGAAGCTATGGTGTGACAACAAGTTAGCAATCAGTATTGTCTATAACCTCGTGCAACATGACAAACAAATATGTGGAGATTGATAGGTTTTTCATCAAGGAGAAGCTGAACAGTTGAGTTGGGACATGTAGCCACTAAGGAGCAAGTTGTTGATGGCCTTAATTCACTAGACTTAGTTAACCTATATGACAATATGGACTTAGTTGATATCTTTCGTCCATTTTAAGGAGAGTGCTGGTATTTGTGATAAGTGTAAGGGCTTATGTGCAGAATGAGCTAATGTACTATCTTATATAAGGCTGCTAATGGCTATTATGTAATAAGACAATATTTCATTTATAAACTTTCTACTTTTACAATTGATTAAACATCTAAAATCAGTGAAATACATGAAAACATATATGCCTGCTTACAATAAGTTTTTCCAGTGATTTCAAAAGAAAATGAATAGGCATAATAAAGACAAGCCGACCTGGATAGCAAATGATGATATTAGCCATAGCATCGACGGGCATCCAGAAGTCTTTTTTTCCTTCCAAAAAAGGGTGAATGGTCTGCAAACCATTCTCGCCATAATTAAAAGCCAGAGAACATAAGTACTCACATTTGGGCAACAACTCGCGTATCCTCGTCAACTTTCTAAGCTGCAAGACTATTGAAAGAAACAATGCAAGTCTCATCGCGATTGTATATGACAAGTTGATAACCTGACAAAGTCATATGATTAAGCTAGGTTCCATATTAGTTAGCTGAAAGAAAATTCAATCAATTAACATACAAACCTCTTCAGTTAGCTAAAATAACTGTGACATAATAGATAATATAGGGATAATTAACCAAATCCATTGACGAAACCAAAATTCTGATAGAATGTTTTAAATCCAAATACATCATTGCAAGTTTAATCATATCATGCAACTGTGGACGCATGTTTAACTCTTTTTCATTTCTTCAATTTCCTCCATCATTGCAAACAAACTGCGATGATACATATCTCATATGTAGCCCAGTTTTGCAACACTCTGCCCATAATTGAAACTACTACACACAATACCGAACCTTCATGTACCTATATTCATATATATATGCACCTGTGTGCGTGTGCCAGTATTTGTAAGTTCGAAATGAGACAGATGAATGTTACTTACCAAGGGAAGCCAGTCAGGTCATGATAAGAATCGAGCAACGAGATAATGGCTTGTATTGCAAGAAGTGGCTCATCCATTTTGTTGGTATTTATATTAGAGTCTAGGGACTTAGTTGCAGTTAATTATATTTGTATTGCATTTAAACCTTAGGGCAATTATGCAATAATAAGTTTTTAAGATTTGCAATTTGGTATCAGAGCCTAAGATTTCTCAGAAAACCCTAACACCTGCCACACTCACGTCCGTCACCACTCCTATGCCGTAAATTCGCATGTTCCCCCCCTCTTGTTCTGATTGTGGTGTCGCCGCTGAAATCGATGGATCTGATGACAACCGCGGCTCCATCGCAAATTGCTATGTGACACCATTGTCCATCACAGTTTTGACCGCTAGCAAGTGCTCCCTGACGCTCATCGTGGGTTTCACAACCATTTCTGGTGTTTTTTTGCAGTCTCACGTGCGCCCAAGTGCCGCCACCGAAGTTTTTTGATAGTTTGTAGAGTTTGAGTTGGTCATTACATTTGTCAACTCAATTTTCCTTTGATTGGTTTCGTTGATGTTTATTTACCTTATGAGCAATTTAGTTGATGATTTATGTGGATTATTGTTAGATATTTGTGCTGTTAATTGATATTGTCGTCTAAACTTGGGTATCCAATTAGGCGATTGTGTTGAGGATCGACCGTGGATTGGATGAGATGTTGTATTGAGATATGTTGTTGTGTTTGAATGTGAATTTTGACTTGTCAACGTGGTGAATGGTGTTTAGATGTGTTGGAGGAGATTTGAGAGTGGTGTTTGTCCTTTGACAGTGACGTGAGATTGGTGGAGAAGGTGAATTTGACTATGTGGTTGGCGTTGATAGTGGGCTTTTGAAATGGTTATTTGGCTGAGTTAATGAAGTGTGTTTGTGTTTCTGTATTGTTGGTGAGATGGTGATTGGAGAATCCTTAAGTTGTTATATGTGTCGATGACGAGAAAGTATGAGGATGTGGTGGATAAGGGATTAGAGGCTTTGAGTAAGCTCAATCCCGAGGATTGGAAGGTCTTAGGAAGACTTATACAGGGAATAAATGCCCCGACTAAGAACACTAACCCCATTGTTGTACGAAGAGAGACTCGCAGTTGCTTCCATTGTGGAGAGAAAGGACACATGATGTAGTCCTGCCCAGAGCTATGTTGGGAGAGAGATTCGAGTGAAAGAGTATGGTTTAGAGGTAGAGGTTGTGGTCATTGAGGAATGAGAGATGGTACTAGAGGTGGTGGACGAGGAGGTTGTCGCACCACCTTGATGGAGGATGAGACGAATCGAGCATTCCTCGAGGTTCTTAATAGAAAGTTGAATGCAACAAGGGTGGGAGATGCGATTTAGGCCTTTGCCTCCTTTCCCATTCCTGGATTTTTAGACTGGATAATTGACTCTGGGGCTTCGAGACACGTGATAGGAGTTCTTAGGAAGTTCAGTTCATATGCTCCACTAGAAGTTTCGTTGAGTGTCAAGACAGCTGACGGTACATATCAGCCAGTGGTTAGTAAGGGTACAATGTGGTGTATCAACACTATCATTTTGTCCAAAGTCTTGTATGTTCCTTTCTTTCCTGTAAATCTTCTTTATATTAATGCCATTGTTCACCAATTAAACTGTATTTTTTTATTTGATATTCCTCAGGTGATCTTTCGGGAGAAGAGGACGGGCAGGATTCTCGGGACTGGGACATAATTCAAAAGGGACTGGACTCAGCTCTTTCATCAATAGTTGAGAAATATGGAAACAGTAGGAGTGCGGGGGAGTAGGTGTTACTTCATCATAGACGATTGGCTTACCCTTCCTTCTCAACCTTGTGTCATTTATAGACGGTCCTGTTTGAGAAAATCGATAAAGACAGACTTTCATGTGATGCTTGTGAGTTGGATAAGCACACCAAGAGCTCGTATGTCAACTCGAGTAGTAGGAGCTCATGTGCTTTCGAGTTGGCGCATTATGATGTATAAGGCCCCTATCCCACAACAACAATCAATGAATTTTGATATTTTGTGACATTCATTGACTGTTACTCTCGGGTTACATGGTTTTATCTGATGAAGATTAAGAGTGAGATGCTCACATGTTTCAAAGATTTCCACAGAAGCGCTCAAACACAGTATGGGGCAACAATGAAGGCATTGAGGTCAGACAAAGGGACAGAGTACACCAACAGAGCATTTGCAGAGTATTTGTCATCGTATGGAATCCAACATCAAACCACATGGCCATACACACCAGAGTATGATGAAGTGGCAGATAGAAAGAATCACCATCTTCTAGAGGTTGCTCGTAGTATGATCATTGCCATAAATGTCTAAAAGTACCTATGGGGATGATAACCTAGTTTAGTACCAACTTAATGGTGACTCTATTGCTTGAAACCTGCTCATCTTCAAGGGTTAAAGGTGCATTTTACATCTAATTCTCGTGTTTTACTAGGAATTGATGAATGTGTACTCAAACCAATAAATTGAAGATAAATTATCCAAATCACAAGGCCGTGGCCCAAAATTCATGAGTCGCAACCTCAGTTTGGATATCACAATCATAAGTGCACAATGACGGGAAAGTAAAAAACCCTAAAGTAACAAGAAAGTGTAGGTGGACCATTTTGCCATTAATTTTGGCTCCAAGCTTTCGATGGAAGCTACCCTTTAAGACATAAAGTATTCTCTTAACATCTAACCAAAAAAATGATCCATCATTCTCGGGATCAAGTATCATGTAGAGGAATCTTGGAGAGGAAGGAGCTCAAGTTTACTATTCATCTAAAGGGGATTTTCTCTTCTTTGTTGTTGTTCTTGCATTATAAACTCGAATTTAGCTTGTTTTTTTGTGAAACTCGTGCCATGAGCATGGGCTAGAACCTCTTTCTAGGGCATGATGTAGCCCTTGGTGAACTTGGAATGGTTGTTTTGAATGTTTAACTTTTGGGGGATTTGTTGATGTTGTTTGGTTTTATCGTGTCTTCTCCATAACTTACATGTGCCTAGCCAATATTTGTGAGTTGACTAAGCATAATTGGAGGTCGAGAGACAAAGAATATGCTAGATTTGGTAAAAATAACGCTAATTATCATAGCATAAGAATGTCTACGGGATTAGTGCTATCGTGAGAGAATTTTCGAAGTTTAATGCCTTTCATATGTTCAAGTGTGAGATTGAATGATGAATCGTTACATATTGAGAGGGGGTGCTATTATTCTAGAGAGATTAGTAACTAAAATAGAAAAATTTGGTAGACAACTAGATAAATAATTAAAATGTTGAATTGAGGAAGAAACTTTTCAAGGACACTAAGAGGTGAAGTCAATCGCCCTAGATCCTTTATCCAAGTGAAGTTTTCATTTACATTTCGTTGGTTAATACTGAAAAATACCAAAACAATTTCTTGTCTTATTGTGTTTAAGTATGTTCATGTTCAGTTAGTAGTTTAACAACCCACCAACTTATCATTTGTCCAAATTGTGTAAAGCTCACCAATTTTGGTGTTTATCAATGTACAATTCTCGTGGTTCGATATTCTTCCCATCTCTTTATTACTTATGCAATTTGTATACTTGCAAATACATTAACAAGTTTTCGGCGCCGCTGCCGGGGATTGTTTAGTTTTGATAATATCAATACCTAGTAAATTTTTAGCTCGATTAGACTTTTTATTTCAGTTATTTTACTTGCATTTCAATTATGCTTTGTAGGTTGTGCATGGACCTGTCTAGCAGTGAGGCTTCAAACTTGGGAGACCCTGAGATCAAACAGACTTTTTAAACAAGAATGAGAGCTCAAAGAAAGGTGCAAAGACGACAAATATGGCAGATGTTGGTGATTTAGCCGTAGTCCAAATGAGGATGATAAACCTATGGTTGATTTTGCTCTCCCCAAGCTGGGGAGGAAGCCCCATCCATCTGAAGGCCTGCCATCCAAGCCAATAATTTTGAGTTGAAGTCAGCCATAATCCAGTTATTGCAGTAACATTTTACATATGGTGGCTCATCTACTGAGGATCCAAACTCGCATGTGCGTGCATTTGTTGAAATTTGTGACACTCTGAAGTATGTTGAGTAAGTCAAGAAGTCATTTGGCTCATGCTCTTTCCCTTTTCTCTTCGAGACAAGGCAAGGAGATGGCTACAATCTTTGCCATTAGATTTCATCCGTACTTGGGATGACTTGAGGAAACAATATTTGATCCAATTATTCTCACCCTCAATAACCACAAGAATCCCGAGTTAGATAACTTCTTTTAAATAGCGAGATATGAAGTCCATGTATGAAGCATGGGAATGTTTCAAAGATCTTCTTGGGAGCTGCCCTAACCATGGTTTGCCACACTGGAGACAAATTCAGGTAATTTACAATGGTTTGGAAAGTACAATGCAGAGAGACATTGATGCGGCTGCCAATGGAATGGTCATGAAGAACTCTTATAATGAGGCTTATACTCTGCTTCAAGCCATGACCCAAAATTGTTATCGTTGGCCGAATGAAAGAGAGAATCACAAGAAAACAACCGAAAGGTATGACATTGACAAAGTTGATGCACTTGCTGCCACAATGCATGTTATGAATGCAAAGATTGAGACGTTGGTGCCCCCAAGAGCTTTCACCAAGACCTATTATGATGGTGCAACAGTCGTCCTACAAAATATGTGGATGAGTTCATCCCCGAGAACAATCCTAGGAAGGAACCTCAATCGATAACGTCCCAATAGAACAACTGAATTATATAGGAAACCAATAGAGATATCCCAATACATTTGGGTGAAACTTTGAGGCATCTCACAAATCTCCCAATAATGACCTCATAACGCAGTTGGCCACAGCCACCAAGTGCAGTTAATACTTGATAGCGCAACTGGCCATGACCTCAAATAATTCATGTAGGAAACTCGAGCTAACTTCAAAGACCGGTCTGTAGTTAAAAAAAATAGAGGCTAAAGTTGGGCAATTGGCAAAGTAGCTTTCTGAAAGGCCACCAGGTGTCTTACCAAGCACCAAATAAGTGAACCAGAAGGAGTACTGTCAAGCTATAACCTTAAGGAATGGAAAAGAATTGGAAGAACATCCAAGACATGTCCCTACATCAAAGAAAAAGGCTGATCAAAATCCCATGGAGCCACTGCCTAAACCGAATGATGAGCAAATGCCACCAATTCCCTTCCCTCAAAGGTTGAAACAAAGCAAGCTAGACAAGTAATTTCAGAAGTTTCTTGATGTTTTCAACAAACTCCACATTAATATTCCCTTTGCGGGGGCCTTGGAACAAATTTTATGTTATGTCAAATTTATGAAGGACATCTTGTCCAAAAAAAGAAAGTTGGAAGATTATGAAACAATGGCTCTAACAGAGGAATGCAGTGCAATCATTCAAAATAAATTACCCAAAAAGCTTAAGGATCCAGTGAATTTTACTATTCCTTAATATATTGGCAATTCTACTTTTGATATAGCATTGTGTGATCTTGGTGCAAGTATTAATTTGATACCTCTATCTATTTATCAGAAGTTTGGATTAGGGGAAGTTCAACCAAAAACCATAACTTTGCATTTGGTTGACCGTTTTATCAAACACCCTAGTGGAATCAGTGAGGATGTCCTAATCAAGGTTGACAAATTCATCTTTCCAGTTTATTTCATCATTCTAGATATGGAGGCGGGCCGGGATATTTTCTTATTTTGGGGAAACCATTCTTTGCCACTGGATGAGTCTTGATTAATTTCCAAAGAGGTGACTTAGTATACTGTGTCCAAGGAGAAGAGGTAAAATTTAATGTGTTTCCGGCTTTGAAACACCCGAACCTTCGGGAGAATTTTTCATGTATTAACTCCTCTGATCACTTGCCTTCGGAAGAATATGAGTACCATAGAGATGATCTGAAAAACTGTTTGGTGAGTGAGAATCCCAACCTACTGGAGGAGCCTATAGTCAATAAATATGTTGAATGGTTGGAGGCAAATGAACCACAAAACAGAAATAATTTTGTTGATTTGAGCATCTTTCCAGCACCTCAAGTGAGCTCATTTGAACAAGCACCTACCCTTGAGTTAAAGCCCTTACCCACACACTTAAAATATGCATTCTTGGGAAAGTCAAATTGATGTGAATGTTGGAGGTCCGAGACACATTTGGATGTTTGCATGGTTTAAAGTAGTTGGACCCCATGTGAATTACAACAAAGTGTCATTTCATAATTTCTTCCAATCGGAGGTACAAATAATGTCGGATTGGTCTGAAAATTTAACTAGCACCAGAAGACTCTTGATTCTTCTGGTTCAAAGGATATTAGATTTGAATGTTCTAATCGTGTGATATGAATTTTGAAACAGATTGCTTTTGTTCATTCATGATTTACTATTCGCAGCATTGCACAGTCTCGATTTTATTTGTGATAGGAGGTCTAAACGTGTTCTGATCTAACGAAAGTTTTACCCAGTGATAGAGGACTTCTCAAGTCATATACTAACAAAGGGAGATCGAATTCTATGGTCCGATGATGGGTTATTGGTTTTGAGACATACTATGCTCAAACGGGAAGTTTGCACGCAATTTATGAAGACCAGTTTGAGCATATGGGATATTGTACGTGGGGGATTTTACGGCCCCTGCTAGAAGCTGCCATGGAAGAGTGTTAATTTTATTTATTATCTATTTTTGATTATATTTGCCATTAATTAGTGAGATTTTTGAATTTCTATACATTTGGAAGGAGTCCAATTTTAATTAAGAGTTAAATTAGGGAAGATTACAAATAAATCTAGGGAATAGAATCCTGATTCTAGATTATTTCTTGTCCTATATAAAGGCCAATCTT
Source organism: Pinguicula moranensis (assembly GCA_028565015.1). Lineage (NCBI taxonomy): Eukaryota > Viridiplantae > Streptophyta > Magnoliopsida > Lamiales > Lentibulariaceae > Pinguicula > Pinguicula moranensis. Next base: position 17,647 of record JAOWBN010112615.1, read on the forward strand.
GAAATTTGTAAGACGGATTTTTTACTTTAATTTCATTTTGAGCTTTAAGAAATATCTTTTTGTTTATTAAATTCCAATTATGAAGAGAACTAGATAGCATGCATCTTAGGGTATTTGATGGAAATCAAATATACATATTTCTTCGTTATGATTTTACACTTGTTGATTATTATAAAAGACTCATTTTAGTAATTTTTATTCAAAAAATTGTATGAATCTCACTTTAGTTGTTTTGTGAATTTTTAGGAATATTCATTAAATAAAAGAGATTTTGGGCCTAATATTTCAATTGGGCAAATCAATTTCTATCAAGCCAATCCCAAAGCTCAAAGCCCAAAGCCCAAAGAAGAAACAAAAAAAGCTGGAAGCCCTACATTGAAAGGAGTTCACGCAACCGCAGGAGATAAAAAACAAAAAAGAACTGAAGAGAGGAAGTTGAAACGACGTCTGGAGAAGAAATTGACACAGCCAAAGAAAAGAAGGAAGTAGAATAAAATAATAAGAACAGGATGAAAAAAAAAACAAGGAGAATAAGAAAAAGACAAAAAGAAGGAGGAGAAGTTGACGAGAAGGAGGATTGGAAAGTTGACGAAGAGGTCGGCTGATTTAGGAAAAAGGAGAAGAAAGTGAAGAACAGGGAGGCGGGAGTCATTGAGTAGAAACAGGAAAAAAATAGCAGTGCCAAAAAGGAGAAAATTGGCCTTTTGATTTGGTAGTTTTCATCACTAAATTATTGTGGATTAAAGCTTGGATTGGATTGCTTCTTTAAGGGTGTTTTATGAATTCTTAAGTTTTAATTATGCTTTTATTGTTTAAATTAATGTGGTGTTGTTCCAGATTAAATATGGTTAACTAAATTATTGTTATACTCCTAAGTTGTTGACATATGGGTGGCTGATTTTATATAGATGAATGTGAGTTTCATGTCTTGGGTTATTTTTTATTAGTATCTTTGACAAATTAAACTAGTAAATGCATGTGATTTATTTTAGCCAAATAAATTATGTGAAAATACACAATGTTTGTTAACTCCTTATTGCCATATTGTGGATAATTGTCAAAGGGAACTTGAAACCTATGCTTAGACATAAGGTAGGTAAAAAGTGGATTTCTTGCACTTAATTATTCATGTGAACACGCACTTAAATGATTGTCCTGTTTACTTTCACATAAGTGTAGGAGGATGCAGTTGGGTTAGTTGAAACTTGGTTAGGTATAACTCTACAGAAGGGGTTAGCCAATAATTCTAGGAGTATTAGATATAAAAAAAACTAGAGCGTAAAAGCATTATCCCTAATCAGTTTACTCTTGACATGTAAACTTGCATAAATTGAGGTAATTGAAGTCACCCTAGTCATACTTAGGAATATACTTTAATCCTTGTCTATCTTCTTGTGATCTCAAGTGCTTAGAGTTCCATTCTTAGTTAAGTTAAATTGCATTTTTTTTATATAAAGTCTTTAATTAAAAATCCAAAAACAAGTTTCATCTTTTATGTTCATTTGTGTGAATTGTGTGCATAATAGTTTAGGTAGTCACGCTTGAATCAACTCTTAACACCAAATACTCCCTGTGGGATTCGACCATATTTTCACTTACACAACTACACCCGTATGCTTGCGGTAAAGAGAGTATTTTTATGTAATTTAACTTGATTTTGTGCTTAAATTCATTATAGCTAAAAAAAACCTTCAGGTATATGTAAAGATTGATTCTGTGATACTTTTATTTATCCTAGAATAGATACCCGGGTAGGCGTTTGATTGAACCTCTAGTTTACATTCGTTTCTAATGTAGTAGTTGGCTAGGGGTTGATGTTCCATGTTTTATTGGATTTCTACGGCATAATACGCTTCTTCCATCTTGTTTCTTTCCATCCTTATTTTTCGTGTAACTTTTTGTTGGGTTGCACAATCTATCCCTTTTTGTTGTTTAATTTCAAATTTTGTTCAATTGGTGTGTTTTTGTTGATACAAGAATAAGTTCTCAACTCCACATTTACATTCCCACAAGCAAAAATTCACATCACAAACACATTGCCAATCATTATTTCGTGCACCTTATCCCAACTGGAGGAAGAAAGTGTGTTGTGAGTGCTTCGGGAGAACAAATGTTCCCTAGGGTGGACCCTAGCCGAAATTAAGGGCATTAGTCCATCTTTGTGCATACACATAATTTTATTGGAAGAGGGCAACAAACCTCTCTATAGTTGTTTAGCGCCGATTGAATCCAGTAATGAAAGAAGTGGCTCAAAAATAGATTCTAAAATGGTTGGATGTCGGAGTTGTGTACCGCATCTCGAATAGCAGTTGGATTAGCCCAGTTCAATGTATCCCCAAAAAGGGAGGTATGATCGTGGAGGTCAACGACAGGAATGAATTAATTCCTAAAATAATAATAATCGAATTGAGAATTTGCATGGATTATAGAGTCTTGAATAAGGAAGGATCTTTATTTCCTACCGTTTATTGATCATATGTTGGATAGACTTGCAGAGCATAAATTGTATTGCTACTTTGATGGTTATTCAGGATATAATCAGATTTCTATTACTCCAGAGGATCAAGAAAGACAACATACCGCATGCCCATTGGGTTATGCAATGCCCCAACCACTTTTCATAGATGCATGATGTCTATATTCTCATATATGGTCGAACGCATCATTATAGTATTCATGGATGATTTTTACAAGGTTAGATCCTCATTTGATGGATGTTTGTGCAATCTGAAGATGGTTTTGGGAAGGTGTGAATATACCAACCTAGTACTGAATTGGGAGAAATGTTATTTCGTGGTCCAATAAGGAATTGTTTTGTGACACAATGTGCCATGTTTGGGGATTGAAGTGGATAAAGCAAAAATTGAAGTTATAGCCAAGCTACCACCACCCTTGTCCGTGAAGGGAGTAAGAAGTTTTTTAGGCCACGCAGGTGTTTACCGAAGATTAATTAAAGATTTACCTCATATTACCCCCCATTATGCAAATTTCTTGAAAAAGATGCCACGTTCAACTTTGATGAGAAGTGTTTGGAAGCTTTCAACATTTTGAAGGAGAAACTTACAACTACCCCAACTATTGATGCACCAAATTGGGAAATGCCCTTTGAAATTATGTGTGTTGCAAGTGACTATGTCATGAGAATTGTGCTTGGGCAATGAAAGGACAAGGTTTTTTCACACCATCTATTATGCAAGAAGAACTATGAAGGAGTTCTTGGCCATAATATTCGCATTCAACAAATTTTGGTCATATATCCTCGGAAGCAAGATTGTGGTGCACACAGATCACTCTGCAATCAAATATCTCACGGTTAAAAAGTATGCAAAACCTCGGTTGATCTGGTAGGTTTTATTGCTACAAGAATTTGATATGGAAATCAAAGATAAGAAAGGCTATGAAAATTTATTGGCAGGTCACTTATCTCGTTTAGAAGGGCACTGCCACAATGTGACCAAATTTGATAGACTTCATATCAATGACAATTTCCCGGATGAAAGATTATGGCAGTGCAAGCAAGCAAGTAAGCATGTTACACAGATTTTGTGAATTGCATTGTGTAAGATAATCCTCTCCAGGATTATCTTATCAGCAAAAGAAAATATTTTTCTCTTAAGTGAAGTATTTTTTTGGGCACAAACCTGTCTTATACAAGTTTTGTTCTGACCAAGTAATTTGAAGATGCATCCCTGAAGAAGAAATTAGCTTTATTCTAAATCATTGTCATTCACTCGAATGTGGAGGTCATTTTGGAGGAAACTATACAGTAGCTAAGGTACTACAATGTGGCTTTTACTGATCATTATTATTCAAATATGTGCAATCCTTTATGATTTCTTGTGATCGGTGCCAAAGAATGAGACAAATTTCAAGTAAAAGTGAGATGCCTCTACAATCCATCCTCGAATTGGAACTTTTTTATGTTTGGGGACTCGACTTCATGGGACCATTTCCACCTTGCTTTGGTCAGAGATACATTCTGATGGCTGTGGATTACGTTCCAAGTTGGTTCAAGCAATTGCCACCCCAACAAATGATGTTACGATAATGTTAAAATTTTCTCTGAAAGAATTTTTTGCAAGGTTGGGCACACCTAGATGCATCATTAGTGATAGTGGATCACATTTCTGCAATAAGCAATTTGAGACCTTGCTCACCAAATATAGAGTTCCCCATCGTACCGCTTTGGCATACCATCCACAAACCAATGATCAAGCCGAGATTTCAAACCGTGAAATTAAGAAGATCCTTGAAAATAGTAAATTCCTCGAGGAAGGATTGGGCGAAGAAGCTAGATGATGCACTTTGGGCTTATAGGACCACGTACAAGACTCCAATAGGTTTGTCCCTATACCGGTTGGTATTTAGAAAAGCTTGTTATCTTCATGTGGAACTAGAACACAAGGCATATTGGGCTATCCAGAAGTTGAATTTTGATATGCAAGAAGTTTGACAAAAAAGGATCCTTCAAAAGAATGAACTGGATGAGCTTCGAAATGATGCATATGAGAACGCCAGAATCTATAAGGAAAGAATGAAAACATGGCATGACAAAAATATTTCCAGGAGGTACTTCTATCCAGGGAAGAAAGTTCTACTATGCAATTCTAGGCTTCGGTTATTTCCAAGCACACTAAAGTCAAGATGGTCAGGTCCTTTTTGAAATTGTTCAAGTATTTCCCCATGGAGCCATTGATATTTCTCATCCAAAGAAGGGAACATTCAAGGTGAATGACCAGCGGTTAAAGATGTATCTTGATAAGGGAGTTGTAGATGACAAAGCCGCCATTCACCTCAAGGATTAGAAAAACCCGATGTCAAGCTAGTGACGTTAAATAAACACTTCTTGGAATGCAACCCAAGCCCCTTTTTGATCCAAGCAGGGATGTATCCTTTACTCTCTTACGCTTTTCTTAACATTTTAATTTCCTAATTAGTCATGAACTTTAAGTTTCAGTATGAAATGTCATTGAGAGGGCATTTGAGATTTTGCAGAAACGCTTTGCGGTGTTAACGAATCTTACATTTTACACCATTGATATAGAAATTGATATTATTCTAGTGTGTGCGTTGCTTAATTTCATTATGAATATTACACCTATGGATCCATTGTTGGTTGTCGGTCCTCCGATTGAGGAATGGAACACTGACACGATGGTGGACACTGAATATCACATTCAGTATGTTCAGTCAATACTGGTATGGACACAAAAACGGGATGAAATAACAAATGAACTATGGGAAACCTATAGCATTCAAGGACAAACTCCAGAACAGATTGAGCCTAGTGGAACTTAATTCATAGTTGTTTGTGTTGATTAACTTGTATATGTTTTTAGTGGCGATCTTAATTGTTTGTGCGGATTCATTTGCATTCTTAATGGTTGAGATAAGCATGATTATGCAAATTTGATGGTTGGAATTTGAAAGTCACATTGATGTGCTTGTTTCTAAAGAAATATAAGCATCATTATTGTTTTTTTAGTGTTTAATGTTGTTCATCACGTAGGGCTCTAAGTATGGCTAAAGAAGACAATAATAATTCGTCTTATCCTTTGATGGAGACACAGAGGCTCACAAAGACACTTCTCGGCCGGGAAGGTTCAAGCAAAAGACTAGTAAAATACTGTTCAAGAGCCCAGCTACTCCCCATAAGCAGTATCCTTCGAAGCATTCAAGTAAGCAAATAAAAGAAGAGCCCTCAAAGGACAGAAAGGTATATTTCATTTTAGACGAAGAGAAAGCAATAGTGTGGGTATTGAAGGTTCGCTTGTTTTCTTGAGTTGAGACGGAGTTTCTTCCACTTTGTCAGAGGAGCGGGAATGGCGACGGGGGATGAAGTTGCTTCCATTTCATCAGGAGACTGTGGATGATGACGTTTGTGAGATAGAGTTGCTTCTACCTTGTCGGGGAGTGTGAATGGCCAGTGGGACATTGAGGAGAAACCATACTGTGGAGTCTGAGAATTTGCGGGAGAAGAGAAAAAAAGGGTGGAATGCTAGAGATTGCGATTTGTAGGTATATATAGGTGTGTATGAGGGTTAATTTGGTAATTCAACACATAAATGTTGTCAAATAACTTCAAATTTCAGTTAATCGACATACCGTTAAAAGGTATGTACCAAATGGGGTGTGCATTTTCCAATCCTACACAAACACTAAAGTTATCAAAAAGGTAGATAACTGTTATCCCACTATCAAACCCACCCAAAGAATATCTGGCCAAGCCCTTTCCTGTACAAACGACCCGATTTGGCTATAATTTAAATGAATAACAATAATAACAGACACATTGGATGCATCTTCTTTCTTCATAGGAGACACGATGACAAATTCTTTTACAACACAAAAATCGATGGTCAACATAAGCCCTCTCATAACTTTTTCGGAGTTATCATGCAGCTATCGTTGGTCAGGAGATAACTCAACTGAGTCCAGAATTGCGCAAAAATGTATACCAAACAGAATGTGTGTATGGATAAATAACAAAATCATGCAATTATCACCCGATTATTTTTAAATTACTTGCATTACACATTCTAGGGCGAAGCTGCAATTCACTCTGGGTGCGTTTGGTATCCTGATTATAGTTATCTGTGTTCGCAGACAACTCTAGGTTATCTCCGAAACCAAGTTGTTTGACCTATGTTTGGTAGTGGTCAAACCTGGATATTGGCTCAGGGAACGCCCTTGTTTGGTATTTGTGGATGTCACGAAGGATTACCTCCAACATTGGACAAATAACGTGATATTACTTAACTGCCCTCCCCAAATACATATAAAATCTTTTTTTCTCTAATCCACAGCCCTAGCCACATCTCTTCCCTCTGGCCGTGTTCTCACATTTCCTTCTCGCCGCCGTGTACATGTTAGGTATGGAGAATTGGATTCCGCACACGCGTCGCCGTCGCCTAGTCAAGACGCCCACGAGGATATCCTTGCGCATGTATGCATGGGAATACGAGCAGGGTTTCAAGTATCCAAGTCGCCACATTTCCATTTTTTCCGCAGATCCGCCAGTCCGAACAACGGATGAGAATCGGGCTATTCTACCTGGACACACTGTGACACATCCCATAATCGTCTGTGACAGCGAAGGGGAAGAGGAAGCTCCAATCTTTGAGGCAAACTAGCGTGTGAACCGGCGCTTATTTGCCGTTGAGGAGGACCTTCTTGCATCACGTCTGTTACCTCTAACCATGACTGGATCTCCAATTACTTAACATAGTTATTTTATTAGGGTGATTTCGAACATGTAGGTTTTATGCTTTGTTCTGGTTCAGTTCAATGTTTAGCATTAGGAAGTAGACTTTGGAATGTTCAATTCAGTGTTTTAGACCTATTTTGTGTAAATTCGAAGGTTTTGACATTGACTTGATTGGAATTTAGCCAAGCAGGTAAGTTTGTAAGCCAATTAGCATCATTGAACAAAAGGAATGCCCTTCATCATATACTTGTTGACAGTGAGTTGAATATGTACCGTATCCTTGATATAATTTGTGTTTGTTGCCAAGAAACAAGTTGAGCGGGTGGCAAATAAGGTACATGATGGATTTTAGAGTAGAATTTTATATATAATTTGAATTTGATTGTGGATGAAATTGAGTTTGTGCAGTAAAAGTAGAGTTTGCAGGGAAATTGTGTACGTATGAAGATCTTCTTCATCTACTCTAATCTTTCTTTCATAAAATACCTTTAGGGTGCGTTTGGTACTGTGGTAGGTGCTGGATAACGTTGGGTAAAACACAGTTACCCATGTTAGTCACCCGTTTGGTGCCCACGCACTAAAATGCCGTCGACCCGGGATTACACCATGGATTACTCCCATTTTCTTGCCCCGCCCATTTTCGATGGATTACTCAATCCATACTTACCCATACTCGTAAAAAGACCATATTGCCTCTACTATTCCTCAAAATTACACCCAAACCAACTATAAATTCCAAAACCTAATTCATTCAATCCCTCCACTTTTCCACTCGCTCGACTTCTCCTCCAGCAGCCGTTCCAGAGACTCTCAGGCAGTTCTTCCAGCATCGGCTCTTCTGCACCCGGCATCTTCTGCAGCAAAGGTAATATTCATTCTATTATCATATCCTCTCCATTTGTCTTCTTTAGAGCTCGATTAGATATGTTCCTCGTCTTTCCATTTTTTGGACATAGTTTCTGAGTTTTCTTCTTGTGCAAACAAGAAATGTAAAGCACTCCCCGATCCCTCTGCTGTAAAAGATTGAGAATATGTATTTCCATTTATTGAATTATTCCTTTGTTGTTTTTGGAAAATATTCTTGAAATTTTCTAGCCAAACGCCTGGAAGTATAGATTTCCCCCTCTATGCTTTAAAAGGTTGCTAGCTTTTTGGGTCTTCTTTTGCCTCTATTTTCATGGAATTGTGCAGCTGGTGTATGTATAATGTGTGATTCCTTTTTCACCTGCTCCTCTCGAGTATAAATAGAGGAGGCCCATTTACGCTTGTCTTCAATTCACTACAAATAAGTTTTTTTCGAACTTCATCCTGCTATAAACTGGAAATGGGGGATTTTATTTTAGGACAAAATGAGCTATTCTTCTGGTGGTGCATTAACAGTTTTTGTTTGCTTTGTTCATTGCATTTCATGTTTCATTTTCACAGTCCTACAAACTGCATAACTAGTTATGTTTTGGACTTCGTGCTTTTTGCAACGTTCTTCAATTGTTCAAGATTGTTTCTTCTTGTGTTGTCTTCTATACTTGATTGTTTTGAGGAGAATGCTGAGTCAGTAACACAACCGCATAAGCGCAAGCGTAGAAATCCTAAATCACTTCCTAGGTATTGCATCCTAGATAAGATATCTGAAAGATTAGCCTTCACAGAAAAATAACCCAAGAGGCTAATAGGGAATGCTTCAAAAACCCGTGGATGTCCAATACATCCTTCACAGAATTGTGTAGAATATTAAGAGTGGATTGTGGCCTGCAAGACAATCAATATGTGATAGTGGTTGAGAAGGTGACCATCTTCCTGTGCGCCATAGCTCATCACCAAAAAAATAGGGTCTTACAGAGCGACTTTCAGCGTAGTGGTTAGACAATTGGTCAAGCGTTCCATCAGGTGTTGCATGATGTACTCAAATTGCGTGCTAGATTACTTGCACGACCAGTCCCCATCGACAGCACGTGTCCATAATAGATTGAGTGATCATCAGGTAACTTTTCAAATTCATTTGTTTAGCATACTCATTTATAAAATAGAATGAGTAATCATTCATATTGTTCTTTCTGCAGGGTTTTGTAGGCGCATTGGACGGTACATACATACCAATACATGTTATCGCAGAAGATCAACCACGCTACCGAAAAAGAAAAGGGCATTTAGCATCAAATGTGTTGGGAGTGTGTGACACCCGAGGAAGGTTTATCTACATGCTAGCTGACTGTGAAGGTTCAACTGCAGATAGTCGTGTTTTGCGGGATGCGCTTACCCGGCCAAATGGGCTACGCGTCCCCAATGGTATGTTACTAGTTTTATTTTTCCACATGTATAATTCTGAGTTATGATCTACCCATTCGGGTAATTATTCGTTGCAGGCACATATTTCTTGTGCGATGGCGGATACATGCATATAGAGGGTTTCCTCACTCCGTACATGCAAACTAGATACCACCTTCAGGAATGGGGCACTGCAAAGAAAAGGCCAACAAGCTACAAGGAGTTGTTCAACCTCAAACATTCAAGAGCCCGCAATGTAATAGAAAGGGCATTTGGGGTCTTGAACAAGCTACAAGGAGTTCTACCCCATTGAAACACAGTGCGACATAATTTTAGCTTGTGGGTTACTCCACAACTTTGTGATGGATTTAGCCCTTCTGACCCTTTGTTGGAGCCTGCATTACTTGCTGCAGGAATAGAGGAGCGTGGCGAGTCTGAGCCTGCTATGGAGCCAGCAGATGAACCACCTTTAACGCGTATCCACATGGTGGAACATGTTTCGGGATAACATTGCAAATGAACAATGGGCTAAATACACATTCGGGACACGCTATCGCATCATTGATGGCGCATAGACCTTGTTACAGAAGTGAGGGATGAAGTCATTAGGTTGTTCGGTTTGGGGAGAATGTAGGCGGCTTGACTTGAAAACTTTATGTGCATTTTGTGCTGGATGTGACATATTTGAGACCTAACTTTATCTGTTTTATTATATTTTGAGGACATCATATGTTTATGACAACATTAATGGATGCGATTAGGTTGTTGGATATTTTGCTTTGTGATGTTGATGCGTGGAATTTCAATATTTTGCATTTTGATGTTATCACATGCAGGTGCTGAAATTGTTTTCTATGGAAGTGAATGAGGAAATTTCGTGTAGTGCGGCGTTTGGTGCTTTGATTTGGATATGAAATGGCATAAAAGATATGGTTAGATTTGAAATAATTGTGGGGTATTTTAGTCTATTCACCATGAATTAAAAATTTTGATCAATCAAACCCATTAGTTATCCAAACTACCAAACAGCTTCGATACAAAACTAGTTATCCGCATGACCTTAACCAAATGGGGGATTACACAAATTTGGCGAAATAACCTCGCAGTTGTCCGAAATCATGGATTAGAGTTACCCGGTACCAAACGCACCATGAGTGATCTTTGATCGGACAGCTATATTTAAGGATCCATTTATTAGGTTGAGATCCGATTGTGGACCGTTGGATGAGGAGGCGAGGTGGACAGTTGGATGTTGCCCTGTTAGTTGGCGAGTTGCTCGAGGTGCATAAGTTGTGGAGAACCGTTGGATGGAGAGGTTTATCAATGGCTTTGGTTGAGTGCGTCAGTCGATGAGTGAGGATGCATGTCGACCGTCCGATTTCGGATGGGATTTGAGGCACGGACGGTGGGGATCGACTCCACTGGTCGAGGTTCCAGGATTTTGGTCTGCTCAAGACTGCAGCTACTATTGAGTAGCTTTGAGAGCTAGAACAAAATTTATCCGTTGGATCGAGTTTGAGTTCAACGTCCCAGATTGAAGATTCCAGCGAGGTGCGGATCGAGCAGCAGGAAGAGATGGCCATTGGATCTTGTATAGGTTCAACGCTCCAGATTGAGATTCGATTTAGGCAATTGGTTGAGCAATTTAATCGGCTTGGGGGCCCAACTTGCAGAATTTCCTAGCCCAGTGTCACTATTTGTTTTATAGCCCACATAACAGTGCAAAAAGTTCAAATTGCTAGTTGGCCCACTTACTTACAAAACCCAAAAAAAAATAGTAATCCAAATAGTCTAATGATTTCCAAAAATTGGGTTTTAATTTTACTTTTAGGATTTTTTATTTGTAAATATTAATTTAGGTTTTGAGTTTGTAAATTCAATTTCAAACTCATAATTTAGCATTCAGAGGACTAACAATAGGTGAATGAAACAGGTTCCCAAGGTTGTGCACACCTTTAATCTTTCCTTGATTTTTTAGAGTACCTGGATTGTGAAGTACTTGACCTAGGATATGGCATTACCAGAATAGTTTTTGTAATCTTTGAATTGAGATGAAGCAGTAAGTTGTAACCTGTGGACAATTAAGGCCCTTTATTTTAATACAAATTACCACAACCAGTATATTTCCCAACTAAGTTGGGGTCTGAGTGATCAGATGTACGCGGCCTTACCCTTGTAATTATACAAAGAGATCATTTTCGTTGCGACCCAATATGCATTTGCGTCATTTGATGTATTGAGTTCCAACAACTTTACTAAATAGAAGCACATGAATTTAATAGAGCCATTTTGCTATAGTTCATTATTAGCACAAAGCTAAAAGAATTGTTAATGATGACTCTTCCAACTCCATTTTAATACAAATTCAATTACCCAAAAAAAAAATACAAAAGTGGAAAATGAGTCCAAAGGTTGCCGGAGGTACGGGACGCACGGCGGAACCCTAAGGCCGTTGGAGGAGGATGCCGGAAGAGTAAGCGGCCAAGGACGGAGGATGCTAGAGGTTCCATGCACGTCGTTTCCAGCCACAAATGTTTCTGTTGAGTATTTTAGCCGGATTTGTTACTTCTGTATTTAATCAAACAAATAGGCCGTGAGTAAAAATTGTAACAAAACAAATTGTAAGAAAAAACTGAAAGAAAAGGAGAAAGAGTCAGGTTAAGGCCCGTGGTTCGCCGGATCTTTAGATTCCTATTAATCCATATTGAGTTCCGCAAGGACGCTCTCGTAGTTTCTATTTCACGTTCAAATCTGTAAAGAATAGTACAAAAAACTCCCAGGCCATTGGGGTTCACAATACGTTAAGGTCACGACCGCGGGTCTGAAAATACTCCTTTTCACCCCAAGATTTAATTGGTCCATGACTGGGGGTCGTTGGAGCATGGCCTCGAGGATATAGTCGGGTATTCAGTCGAGTCCCGGATACCTCGGATATAAAAAAAAAAATACAAAACTCTGTCCAAAATAGAGAATCACAATCGTCAACCACAAAAACACTAAACATCCTAACAAAGTGATAATATATCACTTCTATCACCAATCTAAGGCCAAAACAGTTGGCTAGAACTCATAAAAATTGAGAAACCAGCAGTTTCGCTCAAGAACGCCGAAGAGATTTCGAGAGAGAAGTTCAGATTTCGAGAGAAGAAGGTTAAAAAGTGATAAAGTTGTCGACGTCTCTTTCAAGCCTTTTATATACTGAGCTACAATTGATCTTAGCAATTGGATTCTCACAAATCAGTGGTCGCGATCAGTTGGTTAAACGATTAAGTTCTGTCCGTCGGATCTTCTTTGAACTGAACGGTTCAGATTATTTCGATTTTATCACTTAATATCAGCCGCATGATCAAATAACAAATCAATGGCGCAGATCAAATAAGTTTTTTCGAATTCAGCGTATCAAATACGCTACCATTTCACAATCGTTGGATGAAACAATAAAATCAACGATGCATATTAGTTTGATTTTGTTGCGCGGATTAGTAATAATAGGCGTTACATCAAACACAACAAACGGATAAGATCACAGCAATTTAAACAAATCATAGCCAGGGATTACCAACAAAATTAGCGGTCCGGATCACACAATTTTCAGAAGGGTGATTTAATAAATTAACATGATTAAGTTGGACATTTAGGTAAATTCATATTTAACAGATAGCTCGGGCGGCGGTGGAGTTTCAGATTTTTTTCCTTCCGCCAACGGCAGCAACGAGAATTTCCAACTGTGTGGTGTGAATCTGTCGTCTCATCATCACCTCCTAGGACAAAATGATTTTCGCCAAAAATGCAACCATGGCAGAATCTTCATCGACGCCGAGTTCTGGGTTTTGGACAAGTGGCGACAACCCGACCGCTGGTTATTCATTCAATCCGAATCAATGGCCGGGATTCGATCCTTATAACTTCAAAAGTTTTTGGATGATTGCATGATAATGTAAAAAATGGTTGAAAATTTAAAATATTTATGAAAATATAGAGTAGGGAATTTGTTGGGAAAATGATGTAATTTAAATGAGCATTTCAAAAAAATAAAATTCACGGTTGGGCCAAGGGCGGATTTAGAGGGGGGCTTGGCCGGACTCTAGCCCAGCATAGCTCCGGCTCCGCCCTTGCATCCATTTGGATGAATGTGATGATGTTGGAGCTTGGTTCTTCATAAAAATTGTGTAATTTTAGGGTTTGGTGAATAGGGGAAAAAAAAATAGATGAGAAAGAAGATAATGGTGGGACCCACATTCTCTCCCCTAACTCTCAAAATGTTAAAAAAATACAAACCAATTTTATTTTTGAATATCTATAATATTTTACTTTCTAAAATTGAATATTGTTTTTAAAAAAACAAGCTCTTCAAAAAAAAAGTATTAGGTATTTTAAATAATTGTATAGTTATATAAATTATAAAAATAGACTTATTAAATAAAAATACTTAGCATCATTTAATAGAAGAATACTCTTTTAAACGTTTATTATTCACGAAAAAATATTTAAATTCCTAAAATAAATTTAGCCCCTAAAATTTATGGCCTTAAATTTATTTTTTTAGCCCGGCCTAAATTATTTTTCTAGATCCGCCCTTGGTTTGGGCTCACCATCCCGCAGGCCACACAAATTACAAGCTAAATTTTTAAGTTCGGCACGTTAGTGTTGTAAACTAGAGAATCTGCAGAGAAGTAAAAGAGATAATATTGGAATGATCGTGAAAAGTCTCATCGTATATTATCTTTAGTTCCTTTATATATAGAGATAAGAACTAGATAAGGACTGCAGTTACAAAAGTCTTATCCGTAGAAACGGTCTCAATCATCTATA
>JAOWBN010112616.1:0-19492 GCA_028565015.1 Pinguicula moranensis
GATATATCAAGAAAGTGATTAATGGTCAAGGATGACACATTCCTACGCTTGGCATTAATCAATGGATATTAAGTGACAAAAGAATTAATACTAAATGGATTTATAGGATCACGATGTATCTATATTATTTCGGATCACAATGCATTGATATATGCCACTTATGATAGGTACCGATTTATATATGGATCCTATCAGGTCGCTCTATCTGGTGAACTGAAGGAACAAATAAATTAATTATGTGTGACAGAATTGGCGAATTTCACAGACGAGATTTAATTGGGTGTCGGTAGGACCCGAATCCAATTTAATTGCAATTTAATTAAAATTAAATTTAATGTGATTAAATCTAATTGGGTCTTCAATTTTTATCTTGAGCCCAAAGTATTTATATTGCAATTTAGGCCCAAAGGCCCAAATTAAGGAAAATTAAAGTAATTGGGCCGAAGCACAATTGACATAAAAATGAGATATAAGTATCTCATTTTTTTGGTCGGTAAGATGTGATTATCTCTTCCGCTCCTTTACCTCTTCATCGAGAACCAAGAGAATCGACCGACTTTGATTTGTTGCTGCCGATTTCGCCGGATTTTTGGTCTAGCAGTCGTCTTCGTTTTCCTAGGGAGTGCACGTGATAGAGACTCTCTACTTTGGGGTTTCCGTGAACATCACACGCATTTTGTTCAGTTCGTGTTCGTGATTTTCGATCGGTTCGTCGACTCCGACGGCCACAGAGGTTAGTACGGCTTCTCTCAACATCTATTACACGAATTAAAGCATGTTTGAGTCTAAATTTTGTATGTGGTTTGAAGTTGAAAATCTTCGAAATTTTAGAAACCGGCCCACTTGATCTTACAAGAACTTCAGCTACTCCACGCGCTATTCCTCAAAATTCTGCTTCTGCACTTGAAAGGGAAACTACTTTTGCTTCTTTCTCTTACAGGCCCGAGAACAAATTCACCGCCGTATGGCTGACAGGCGTTTTCTGGATAAAATTTCTTGCAATGACTTAAAAGTAATATACCGGATTTTCTATTTTGATTCCTCTCATAGTGGTGGAACAGAAAAAAGGAAGCCGCTTTACAAGATTTCCCCCGATTAACATAAAGTAGCCAGCAGTAGATTTTTGATCGATTGGATTTCCTGCCCAGTCTGCATTAGTGTATCCAGGTATGTCGAGGTGGTCATTCTTTTTTTTATAAGAATTACTTTTCCTGGAGATCCTTTTAAGTATCACACAATTCTTAATGCTGCTTCCATATGTTCTGCTTGAGGATTTAGCATAAACTGGCTGACGACTCCGACTGCATCAGTTATATGTGGTCGAGTGTGAGATAGATAGATTAACTTCCCGACCAGTCGTTGATATCTTTCTTTATCTGCACTTAGAGCTCCCTCTGTCATTTGTAACTTGCGATTCACCACAGCTGGAGTTTCTGATGGTTTAGAATCAAGCAATCCTGTTTCTGCGAGAAGATCAATTATGTATTTTTTTCTATGAGATAAAAAAAATCCTTCTTTTGTTCTCTGAACTTCAATACCAAGTGACAGTGAACCACTCCGGAAAAACCCTAGTCCTAAGGTATTCATTTTGTAGTTCACTTTTTTTTATTTATACAACTCTATTTCCTTTATCATAAGCAGTGTGGGACAACACCAAGAAAGTATTTTAGCTCTCCTAGGTATTTCATCTCAAATTCCTTCAATAGATTCTTTCACAGTTCTGCCATCTACTCTGTATCATTTCCTATGATTATCATATCATCAACATATATAATAAAACAAGTAATCAGTTCCCCCTTTGATTTGATAAATAATGTATAGTCTGAATTACTTTGTTTGTATCCATATCTCCTCATCACATAAGTAAATCTTCCAAACCATGCTCGCGGTGACTGCTTAAGCCCATATAGAGCTTTCTTTAATCGGAATATCTCATGATCCTGAAATGAGTCTGAGAAACCAAGTGGAGTTGTCATGTATACTTCTTCCAAGGTCTCCATGTAAGAAGACATTCTTTACATTAAATTATTGCAACGACGAATCCAGATTTGCGGCAATAGAGAATAATACCCGAATAGTGTCGAGTTTTGCGACTAGGGAGAATATCTCAGAATAATCGACTCCATATGTTTGAGTATATCATTTTGCTACTAATATGGCCTTATATCTTTCAATTGTACCATCGGCTTTGTATTTTACTGTTAGCACCCATCTACACCCTACTAATTTTTTTTCTAGCTAGCAGACTACACTTTTCCCAGGTTCCATTTTTTTTCAAGAGCCTTCATTTTATCCTCCATTGCCTTCTGCCATTCCTTTTTGCTTTGTGCTTCCTTAACATTCCTTGGTATGGTCACTAGAACTTCATTCCCTTTAAGCTCATATTCGGGTATTTACGTACTTCTGGGGGGTAGTATATGCCTGTTATATACTTCTGTCTCTGGGGCTACAAATTCAAGATTAGGAGCAGGAGAGTTTACACTGGTATCCAGTTCATAGTGACTTACCTCAGGAATACCTGACGAGGGATTCGGCGGATGAACTAGCGTAGGGGCTGATTCTTTGCTCTCTTGAACATAATCAACTCGTGGCATTTCTGTAGATAGATGAACTTGACTGATCAGCCAATCAAGAGATTCTGTGACAACTCTCTCCCCCTTATCGTTGGATTGGTTGGGATAGAAGTATTAAGTTTCGAGTAAGTCACAATCCATGGTAGAATAGAAAGATAATGGAAAGGATTTCTTGATTCTTTCCCTTTTAAAGGTTTCCTTTAATTAATCCTAACATATTTTGATTCCTATAGTCAACCGAATTTGCATTTATTAAAAAGAAGCAGGAGCTCGTGCAGTCTGTTTCTCTAAACCAAACCATGTGTTCTTCGCCTAATGCTTATCCAAATAAAAGGTATTCTTCACCTAATACTCCTCCGTATCAATTCTTGAAGTTGCATTCTTCCACCTATACTCCACATTAATTTTTCATCTAACAATAGTTTCTAGTCCTCGTGCCAGATTGAATTAAAACTAAAATGGTCCCTTGTTTAGTAATAAGTATTAGAGTCATGGTCATATCTACTCTACCTAGTTGGGACAGGGGCCGAGACGGGCGGGGTGATCTGCCCTCCACTCCAGGCTCGACCATTATATAAGTATATATTTTTATTTTTAAAAAGATACTTCTTGCCGATACTACGTACATCGGCCTCCGGAATCTGTATGCTAATCTTCCAAATCTGTATTCTCTCTCCCCTAAATCTGTATCCACCATCCAAAATCTGCCGGTGGTTCCTATCTACTGATCGAAGAGATTTTTTTTTGATAAGTCTACTGATCGAAGAGATATTGAAGTACTTTATTTATGTCAAAAAATATCAAACCCTGAAATCTAAAATATAAAATTTGTATGCCGACTCCGTTATTGGGTTATCATCCTGTGTCAACATTGGGCTCGGGCTGTACCACAATCACAATGGCTTGTGTGGGCGGGGCGGCAACTGCCAAATAACGAGTTATGAGGGAGCAACTTGATAGATTCAGGAAGGTGGAGGATGAATTGTACTATTTTGGTACGGAGGCGACTGGGGAGCATAAAAGTTTACAGTACAACAAAAGAATATTTCCACAGGCTTTCTGAAAAAAAATAGTAACTTCAGAGAATTGAGAAAAAAAACGAGTACAAAATCAGAAAAATAATACAGCGCACGAAAATTCTCGCGCAAGACGCACGAACGAGGGCAAAATGACCGTTTTGTCCTCGTGTTAAACTCCGCGCCAGTGTTTAACACAGGAGCAAAATGTCATTTCGTGCGATTCGTGCGCTATATCATTTCTGAGAAAATCGTGCTGACGAATGTTTATGGATTTGATAGAGGTGACTAGTTTTTATGTTTAAAACTAGTTGAGTTTAAATCGTGATGCTATTTATTATTTGTATGGAATTAAATTTGTAAATATAAATAGCATTTCTTTCTCTTGTGATTATATGTTGCAAAAAATAGAGTTGTCCTATTATAATTATTCTCCAAAATATTATGATAGTTGAATCCTTATAACCCCGCGGACGTAGACACATTGCCAAACTATGTAAATTTTGTGTCGTGTTTATTGTTGTGTTTTTATTCCTAACAACCGGTATCGGACCTACAAGATCATAGTAATTATAAGGAAAATGCAGAATTTAAATGCACCCCAAATTCTTGGGTTTGACCATCGTTGTTGATTGCTGACCTTAGTAGCTGCTGGTCTGAAAAATCCAAGTGTACCATCTCGAAGCCCATCACAAGGGGAACAAAAAAAACTAAGGTGTCACCACCCAATTATCACAGGAAAAGGGTCAAGTTTGACGACGAAGATTTTGAAAATCACGCGTGATGCTGCTCCAATGGTTGATTGGTTGATTGCCACCGATAGCTGCCATAGATCGTGAAATTGAACGCACCACCTCGAAGAGCATCGCGTGGAGAACAAGAGCCTTAAGGTCATGACGTTCAATTATGGTAAGAAAGTATTGTAATTTGCCAACAAACTCCCAACGCAAACCCTAGCGCTGCTGCAACTTGTTCAACCAATTCTTGTTGATTCTGAAGACTGTTTTCAAAATTGTTGCCAGGAATTGTTTGATTTACCTTGAAAATGTGTGGGCGAGAGGCGCGATTTCGTTGTTCATTTTTCGCATTTTTTCGGCAAAAAACATTGTTTTGGGCAAGATCTGAAGAGATTTATTTTTTTTGATGGTGAACGATAACTCAGATAGGTGAACAATGTTATGGATATTAAAAACATTATTTAATGGAAAATAAAGAGAACATATCGGGGATCGATAAGTTTGATAGTGCAGATTTTCAATACTGGATGATGCAGATAGAGGACTACCTCTATGGGAAGAAATTCCATCTTTCACTATTGGTTAAGCAACAAGAAAATATGGATATGGCTGATTGGAACCTTTTGGATCGACAAGTTTTGGGGTAATTAGATTAACCCTATCGAGATCTGTTGCACATAATGTCATCAAGGATAAGACGGTTGCGGATCTCATGGTGGCTCTGTCAGGTATGTATGAAAAGCCATCAATGAATAATAAGGTACATTTGATGAAAAAGCTATTCAATTTGAAGATGACAGATGCTACTTCTGTTACACAACATCTGAATGATTTTAATACGATAACGAATCAATTATCTTCTATTGAAATTGAATTTGATGATGAGATATGTGTACTGATACTATTGGCTCCATTGCCAAATAGTTGGGAAGCCATGAGATAGGCTGTGAGTAATTCTACTAGTAAATCTACATTGAAATATGATAATATTTGTAATTTAATTTTTTGAGGAGGTGCGCAAAAGAGATCCACCCCCGGGTTTGAGTTCAGCTATAAATATAGATTCTCGAGGGAGATCATGAGACATGAACTCGAACTGGGGAAGATCAAAATCAAAGTATAGGGGGGAGAGCAAGTCAAGGCCTAGTCAGTAGGTAACTTGCTAGAATTGTGGCAATGATTGCCACATAAAGAGGAACTGCATAAACCCTAAGAACACCGAGAATGATTGTGTTAATGTGGTAATTGAAGAAGTACATAATGCACTATTTCTTGCAGTTCATAGTCCAGTTGATGATTGGATACTAGATTTAGGGGTTTCTTTCCATACAACTCCTCACCGGGAGCTAATGCAGAACTATGTTGCAGGTAATTTTGGGAAGTTATATTTGGCTGATGGATAGACTTTGAACTAAGTGGGGATGGGAGACATTGATATTGTACTCCCTGGCAAGAACAAATGGACCTTAATAAAAGTAAAGTACATCCCGGAGTTGGCTAGTTCGATGAATGTGATCATTAAATGGTGTTCTCAAATAGCACCGGGAAGGTCACAAAATAACATTGGTACTAGCTTGGGGTGAGAAAACTAGTACACTATATATGAATACTTATTTGATTACTACTACTGTTGCAGAGAGTACATCAAATTTGTGGCACTGCAGGCTTTGCCATATGAGTCAAAAGGGCATGAAAGAACTTCTGTCCAGAGGCAAGCTACCAGAACTAAAGTTAGTTTGTCTCAATATGTGTGAGGGTTGTATTATGGGAAAACAAGTCAGTTTCTTGAAAAGTGGTTGAACGCCTATGACAAAAAGACTGGATCTTGTGCACACAAATGTATGGGAGTCCTTCCCTAGTGGTATCTATTGAAGGTTCTCATTACTATGTCATATTCATTGATGACCATAGTAAGAAGGTATGGGTCTATTTTTTGAAGCATAAATCTGAAGGTGGGTTTGAGGTTTAACAATGGTGGTGAGTATGTTGATGGCGAGTTCAATGAGTATTGTGCAGCTCTGGGTAACAAAATGGAGAAGATTATTCATGGTACACCACAACAAAATGGAGCTGATGAGCATATGAACAAGCCCATTTATGAGTATGCTAAAAGCATGAGGGTACACAATGGACCACCACTCACTTTTTGGGTAAATGTAGGCAACACTGTCATTTACTTGATAAACAGAGGACTATCAATTCCACTGGATAGTGGACTGCCTGAGGAGGTTTAGAGTGAGAAAGAGGTCAAATTTTCTCACCTTAAAACTTTTGATTGACTTACTTATGTGCTTATGAGCATATTCATTCTGATGCTCATAGAAATCTTAAGGATAAGTCAAAGAATGTTATTTCATTGGCTATGGAGATGACGCATTTTGTATCGTTTCTGGGATGATCAGAATCCAAAGATCATAAGAAACAGGAATGCAATTTTTAATGAGAAGATTGTGTACAAGGACAAGTCCAATACAACTCTATAGTAGCTCCTCATGAGTCTGAGTTTGTAAGATTGGATGATGTACAAGAGGTTACAATACAGTGTAGAGATGAGAGTGGCGGGGAGAGTGGGTCCAGTGTACCTATTCCTATTGTTCCACAGGCAATTTCAGAGTCGCACACTCCCACAATTGTAGTTTGTAGGTCAGTTTGGACTATAGTGCATCCACAACTTTTCTCACTTACCTTGAATTATACTATGTAGACAGATGATGGAGAACCAAAGATTTACGAAAAAAAACTTGCAAGATGAAAGTTCGTGCAAGTGGGAGCTGACCATGAATGATGGGATGGGTTCCTTATGCCTCAGTTATTGGTTCACTTATGTATGTTATGCTTTGCACAATATTGGATTTTGCAAATGCAGTGGGAGTTGTGAGTAATATGAGTAACCCAGGAAAGCAACATGTTGTGAAATCGTAAAATGGATTTTCAAGTACCTAAAAGGCTACTCAGAAACTTGTTTGTGTTTCTCAGGAGAGAACTTAGAGGTACAAGGCTATGTTGATGCTGGTTTAGCTGGAGAAAATGATAGCAGAAAGAGTACCATGTTCTTTGTTTATATACGTGATGACACTACAGTGTCATGGGGTTCTATTCTATAGAAAATAGTTTCCTTGTTTACTACAAAAGCTGAGTAAATTGCAGTATCAGAGACTGTAAAAGGAGATGATATGGCTAAAGGACTTTTTGGAGGAGTTGGGTAAAAAGAACCAAAAAGGCACTCTCTATAGTGATAGTCAGAGTGACATATTCATTTCCAAGAATTAAGTATTTCATTCAAGACCAAACACATTCAAACCAAGTATCACTTCATACGATCCTTGTTAGATGACGAATAATTGTTACTTGAAAATATTTGTGGAAGCAAGAACCTGCCTGTATGTTGACAAATGGTGTCATTACTAATAAGCTAAAGATGTGTGCAACTTCAATTGGTCTTCAAGCTTGAGGATTGGAGATGGGTTGCAGGTTATGGCGGTTACTCTTCTTTGAAGGATGTTTTAATTATTGAATGAACTAACCTTCAAATGGGGTATTGTAAGAGTAGAAGACTAGTTGGGTTTAATAATTTGGGCTATTTAGAATTGTATCGGGCCTATGCTTTCATGTAAATATAAATAGTATCTTTTCCTATTATGATAATATGTTGCACAAGAGAGAGTTGCCATATTGTAATTGTCCTTACAAATATTGTGATAATGGAATCCTTGTAACCCCGTGGACGTATGCACATTGTCGAACCACATAAATTTTGTGTCGTGTTTCCTTGTGTTTTTATTCCTAACATTCTATTGATTAGCTTTGTTATCTTTGTAACTATTTATTAATATTTAGTGTAGTGTTGGAGGCAGGATTGCACATGTTGGTAGAAGTGGAGCAAAACAAATGTCGGTTTTTTGTATAACTGAAAAGTGACGATAACTAAAACTGAATTATTAATTTTTTGTCAGTTTATCCGAACTTTGATTCAATTTGGTTTCCAAAATCCTCTAACTGATACTATTTTGTTTGGTTTGTACCGATCGATTTGGGGGAAAAAAAATGAAATTTGCTTTATTTTTTGTAGAACGACGTCATTTCGTAAAAAAAAAATACATTGTTCTATTTTTCTAATTTAATTTTAAAATATATATAATTTTGGGAATTTCGATAAATAACTGAACCCAAACTGAAATTTAGAAAATAAAAAAAATATTTGGTTTTTTGATGATTCGGTAATGAAATACCATAATCCACATTATTCAGTTCGGGTTCATTTATGGACAATAACCGACCCAGAATTACTGAATATTCACCCCTATATATTGGAGATAGGGGATGGAAAATAAGCAAATTTTTAGCTCGCGATATACAAACCAAAAGCGAGTGAGGTGGGTGGGGGTGGTGGGCTGTGATGGAGTCCGGGGGACCTGTGGGGCCCATGGTCCACCTGATTTTTTTTTAAAATTATATGTTGAGTCAATATATATATATATGTGTGTGTGTATGTATCAGTATGTATTTATTTTTACATGAAAATGTTTTTAAAAATTATTATTGGTCCTCCAAAAAATTAATTCTTCCCTGAAAATTTTTTTGGTCCCCAACATTTATATTTTTGGCTCCGTCCTGTGGGTTGGGGGAGTGGTTAAATAATAAGTTTTTGAAATATGTATATAAAATTTTAAGAAATTGTATAATTCTGTTGTTATTGTATTTATTTCAAATTAATTTTATTTGTAATTAGATTATTACTATTATTTCAAAAAATAATCATTTAAGAATTAATTAATATTGATCATACAAGCGGGGAGAGGGCGGACAAACTATAGGAAAATTAGTTTAAAAAATTAAAAATCAAACTCAAAAACTGAATTTTGAGGTGTGTTTACTCCGCCTCCTTGATCATTAATAAATCCGCCACTACGTTCAATTTTATAGATGCATGCTCTGGTTCAGGGTTGGTTACCAATGTTTTGATAGACACATGAGCATGTCTGATATTTATTGAGGATATTTGCAAGTAAGAGAACACATAATCCAAATCTTTATAGTATTCTATAATGAACTCGAAGTTCCTAACGTCACGGCATGCAAAGTTCAGGTTGCTTGGAGTGCCACCCATGTCCAAAAGGAAACTTTTAGTCATTCTTGAGAGAAATCTGCTTTTTGTTGGAAAAAACTAAATACTGATGGTAGCGTGATTCGCTTGCGAGGAAAAGCTCCATAGAGGGTGTTGTTCGAATGAAGATGAATAATGGCTCTTTGGCTTTGGTAGGAATATTAATGCTCAAAACATCATATTCAACGAGTTGTTAGCCCTTTGATAATGGATCAACTGGGCTTGACAAAGAAGAATTTTCAAACTAGAAATTGAAACCGATTGTCAAGTTAAATTTAGACTATTATCTAATGAAAGTAGTTCTAATCACCCGTTAAATTGTCTTTTGCAGGATTGCAAGATATTGATGAGAAAGCCTCGGAAAACTTGGATTAGGCATGTATGGCGTACAACTAACGTCTTTGCGGACTCATTAGCCAACTTTGGACATCTAACCTTTGTAACCAAAAAAAAAGTAGATGATCAAGATTTTCTGAATCAATTTAATTTTTGGGGGCGCTACAATAATTGTAAAGAAAATGAGGAACGATGAAATGAAGCATCTGTTGTTTCTTATAACTTTCTCTCTTACACCTCTTCTTGTTTGTATAAGATTAATATAGACGAATACAAGGCTAGACAGTAGGATCTTTACATGATCTCTACTCCTTCTAAGGGATTTTTCGGTTTCTAAATCCCTATATTTATCGGATGTGTTGGATTTGCATTGATGAGGTTGGTTGAGGTATTTTTGACTTTTTCTAACACTCTCCCTCAAATTGGGCTGTCGAATCTTCGATGCCCAATTTGTGTAGTACTTTGATGAATTCCTTGCTTGGTACCACTTTGGTAAGTATATCGGCTAATTGATCCTCAGAGGGAACAAAAGTCAGCTTGATTGTTTCTAAGTCCAGCTTTTCTTTGATAAAATGTCTGTTTACCTCGATGTGCTTTGTTCGATCATGTTGAACTGGATTTTTCGAGATACTTATAGCTGCCTTGTTGTCACATTTAATGATGCAGGGTTTTCTTATCTCAAAACCAAGTTCTTTGATTAGTTTTTTAAGCCAAAATATCTCAGTAAGTCCTCGAGCAATTCCTCTAAACTTTGTTTCTGCACTAGATAGGGCTACTACCTTTTGCTTCTTACTTCTCTAAGTTACCAAATTTTCACAAACCATGATAAAGTATCCAGATGTAGATCTCCTGTCATCAAGACATCCAGCCCAGTCAACATCAGTGGATCCCTTAATATCCTTCTTCTTCGGAAATATTGTATGATCAAAGTTGAACTGCTCATATCCATATTTATTCATTGATTCTGTAAATCGTCCAAACCATGTTAGTGGAGATTGTTTAGGCCGTATAAAGCCTTTTTTAGTTTGCATCCTTCTCCCTTTTTAAATTGCATAGAGTATCCTAGTGGGGGCTCCACATATACCTCCTCTTGAAGATCGCCATGAAAAAATGCATTTTTTACATCAAATTGATGAAGTGGCCAATCTCTGTTGGCAGCTACAGAAAATAAAACTCTGATTGTGTCAATCTTTACAACGGGTGAGAAGGTCTCATCATAATCTATGCCATATGTCTGTGTATAACCCTTTGCTACCACCCGAGCTTTGTAGCGCTCAATAGTACCATCTGCCCGGTGTTTTATAGTAATGACCCATCGACATCCAACAGGTTTCTTGTTTGTGGGTAATATGCATTTTTTCCACGTATCATTCTTCTCAAGTGCCTTTATCTCATCTTTCATTGCTTGTCTCCATTCGAATCTTTATATGCCTCAGCCATTGTTCGAGGAATTTTTTCAGTGTACAATGAGATCATAAAGGACTGTGCAGTAGTGGTCAGATTTCTTGTAACTAGATTGTTCACCATAGGATACTTTGATGTTCGTGATATATGTTCTGCTTCATATCTTTTTGATGGTATGCCACGATTTTTTGTTGGAGGTAGTTCATATCTAATGGGAACCTATTCAAGAGTGTTTCTTTCTTCTTCAGTTTCCTGTATAAAACTTGGTTTATCACAGGGCTTATCAATACTAGAATCAGTATGTGTTACCTCAGGATTCTGGGGCAGTGAAGACGCAGGCGTAGGCGGCTGAGCACATTGATCTTCATCTTGTAGTGTAGTCACAGAATCATGTTATAGAGGAGCAACATGTTCAAGAAGACTTGGACTAAGTAACCAATCGAATGAGTCGGACAGTGTCTCCCCTTGACTCTGAGATTGGGAAGGGTAATAGAATTCTATTTCTATAAAGTTGCAATCCATGGTTGTATACATCTTTCTAGATGGAGGATGATAGCAACGGTAACGTTTTTTATTAGTTCCATATCCGACAAAGACACATTTAAGGGCACAAGGGTCAAGCTTGGTCCTGTGTTCCTTTGGAATGTGGGCAAATACTGTGCTTCCGAAAATTTGTGGTTCCAGGGATAGGGATTCAGGAACCTGGAGCTGTTTAGAAAGAGTTTCAAGTGGGATTTGAAGATTGAGGATTTTAGTTGGTATTCTGTTGACGAGGTAGGCAGCAGTGGCTATAGCCTCGGGCCATAAGTAGAGAGGCATTTGAGACTCAATCATTAAGGCTCGGGTAATTTCTAAAAGAATTCAATTTTTTTCTTTCGACCACACCATTTTGTTGGGGTGTACAAGAGCAGGACGTTTGATGGACAAGGCCTTTTCAGTAAAGAAGGATTTCATTCTCGAGTTAACAAACTCTTCCCCATTATCATATCGAAATACTTGGATCGATTTTTTGAAATTGGGTTAGAATAAGTGTATAAAATGCTCAGAATTTTTCATAAACATCAGACTTGATTTTTGAGAAAATAAACCCAAGTCATGCATGTACAGTCATCAATAAATGTAACAAAATACTTGAACACGCTAGTACTGGAGTTCGGGGCAGGCCCCCACACATCAGAATGAATAAGGCTAAATGCAATAGGGACACGTGTATTAGTCACTGGATAAGACTGGCAATGACTTTTAGCTAAAATACACGTTTTGCATGATTTTTTTTTGGATGTTTTAGCAAATATGGAAACAAGAATCTAAGGTACCGTGTGAAAGGATGACCTAATCGACGGTGCCACAGCCAAGCCTCCTTGTTTAAAATTCCATGATTCAGTCCAGTAATTCCAGGTGGAGCCACCTCATCCACATAATAAAGCCCTTCATGCTCAGTGTCACGCCCAATGATCTTTCCCGTACGGATATCCTGTAGGAAATAGAAAGTATGGTACATTACAGCCTTGCAGTTTAATGCTTTTAACACATGACTTATTGACAATAATTTGCATGACAAAGATGGGACATAAAGACAGTTAGGTAGTTTAAAGGTTGAGGATAGCTCGATTGAGCCAGCCCCTTTGACATCCGAGAATCCACCATTCGCAGTATGAACATGTGTCTATTTTGGACCAGAAGTTGTCACTAAGTCTGATGCATCATACGTTATACTATCTGTCGCCCCACAATCGAAGAGTCAGCAGGAATTTTTGTGTCAATGAAACATGCTCGAGCAGGTAACATATCTGGTTGATCGAGAGGGTCCGGATCCAGAGAACCAAATCACCCGGGTGAAGAATACTTTGAATTGCTCATCTCGAGAGGGTTGTTCCCGTAATTTTTGCGAAGTAACAGACTGTGCCTGCAATTCTACTAAAGTTGAAGGCCGTTTATGTGATTCCCATGAAGACACGGACCACTTCTGAAGATTCCCATAAATGGAGGGATCTTGCTGCGAATTCCCAAAACACTGATGACAGTTTTGTAAAATATCAAACATAGAGGGTAAAAAATTATCTTCTTACCCCGAAATTTCAGGGACAATTTTGGATCGTTCATGTCTTCTTCACACATACTCTTTCCGCCGTGTTTCTCGCATCTGCTCTTCTGGAAATCACGAGCTCCGTCAGAAATGTCTTCTTTGTACAGTGTTCTCCGTGTTTCTTGCATCTCCTCATCTGTAAATCACGATCTCTGCCAGAATTCATTCCTACTTCAGACATCCTTGCAATTACTCCTCCTCCAAAGGCAAAAGGATCGTTATGAATTTGCTCTCCATCATGGCCATGCTCGCCTCCACGGGATTGTTCATCGCCGCTGTGATCGGTGGCCTCTTTGAGGTCGCCCACAGTGTGCGCACTTCCTTTCTTTTGGCGTCGATCCGGGTACCCAACCCGCTCATAACATTTTTCGGTCGAGTGACCCTTCTTTTTACACTCCTCCTCACACCACAACTTGCTTTTGTCAGTCTCCGGGTAACCAAAATGCTTGAAACATGATTCCGTCGAGTGTCCGGAACGTTTACATTCATCACACCATAGGAGATTTCAATCTGTTTCACCGGTGGTATGGGATGATGAAAGATTGTTCTGCCGCACCATTTCTGACCCGGACCGGTTCAAAAAACCACTTTCTATGCCGCTGTTGAGGCTACCACCAATCTCTCCGGCCAAGATTTGTTGTTGGGTAGCCTCGCGGCAAAATGCAGTGTATGTTGTTGCAACAGTTGGCAGAGGAGTCATTTTTAATAAGTCTTGCTTGACTCGGTGATATTATGTGTTAACTGCTCCTAATAACTGGAACAAGCGGGTTTCTTGAGTTTGTCGGTCAAAGGTTGCAATATCCTTTGCAGAACTCTTTGGATTCGGGTCCCGTCGATTGATTTCTCACCATATGCATTGAAGCGCATTGTATATATCTTCAAGTGACCCATTGCCCTGTATTTTTTGGTTGGCTTGGATGGTGAGATCAAAGATTTGCAGGGAATCTCCCCCACTATTTAAAGTCATATCTAGCTCGAGCCATAATTCTCTAGCACTTGGAAACTCGGAGAACCGAGGACAAGGTCTTTGTCCAAAGAGTCCAAAAGCCATGAGCATACAGCTAAATCATCACTTTCCCACTCAGGATAATCTTTATCCGTGTTTTTTGATGGCGGAGGGTTGTCGTCAGGTGGCGGAGGCAACCTCTGCCGCCAATCGCAAATTTCATCAATATTGACCAAAGAGTGAAGTTGTGATTTGTTAATTTCATAGCAATCTGAAGTGTTTGATGGCTTCTATTGTCCGCAGGTTGCATTTTTCTGAGAAGTGCCGCTAACTGGTTTGAGATTTCCATTGGCACTGTATCTTCTAGTGCAGGAATCTTGATACTGTCGTCGGGCTTCTCGTTTGTCATTGTAACAAACAAATTGGTAGATGATGAGTGTGTATTCAATCAGATCCGAGGACTGATAACATGCTCTGATACCATGTAAAGAAAATGAGGAATGATGAAATGAAGCATCTGTTGTTTTCTTATAACTTTCTCTCTTACATCTCTTCTTGTTTGTACAGGATTAATATAGACGAATACAAGGCTAGACAGTAAGATCTTTACATGATCTCTACTCCTAAGGGATTTTTTGGCTTCCAAATCCCTATATTTATGGGATGTGTTGGATTTGCATTGATGAGGTTGGTTGAGGTATTTTTGACTTTTCCTAACAATAATTACTTAATTTCAAATTGGACCACTCACACCATCACTTATCCGGTCCATGTAGCCAAAATAAAATAAGAATGCCAAACACGTGTGGTTGTTAGACAAGTGATTTGTAATTAGACAAGTTGGATAAGATGATGAGTTTGATGAGTGGCTCAACAAGTTGTAAATAGTTCCACCGTCTTTTCATTTTCGACACCAGCCAAAGCCTACACCTGGCCTAGCTCGCCTGCCCGCCCACCTTAATCTCTAGTTTATTTGGTTTGGCTTTAGAATCAAAGTTATGGAAAAATTCTAACCATTAGATGAAAAAAAAGGATCTAACTGACAGAAAATTAATTAAGCCAAAGACGGGTGAATCTTCAATTATTCACATCTCTAATCATGTGTTGTATTTATAGATACAAAAAGTCTAAGTACATTTTGAATTCTATATAACTTCCAACTCCTAGGCTTCTAAGTTTTTAACATTGGTTAGAAGTCTAGTCTTTAAGGAATTTCTCTTATATAGTCTCTATCAACTTCTCTCAAGTTGAAAGGAGTGGACTTAGCCGTCAGTTTGTCTCAAAGTTCAAAAAATTGGAAAATACCAAGCCCTTAAATAAATATGTTAAAAATATCTGATTGTGAAAAGAGACATTTTGGAGTGTAATATCTTTATTGTTTACCTTCACTCGTATAAAATGGTAATCTACTTTAATATATTTCGTGCGTGCATGAAAAATCGGATTCATCACCGGTTATATAGTCTCAACATTGTCGCACCGCAAGACATGACACTAAAGCAGAGGAACACGCAACTCTCTAAATAGCATATAGAGCCAATAAAGTTCAGTTGTAGCATGTGTCATAGTCCCGTACTCTACCTTTGTACTAGATTGAGCAGCAATTGTCTGCTTCTTTGCTGACCAAGACATGAGACTGAAGTCAAAGAAAACTAGGCAGACATAGGTAGACCTTCAATCACAGCGATCTCATGCCCAATCAGTATCACTATAAGCTTCTAAGCGTATATTTCCTTTGGTATATCATAACCCATAATCAATAGTACCTTTGAGATATCGTAGAACCCTCTTGGCTGCTCTACGGTGATAAGAGTAAGGCTTGTGGAGATGCTGACATAGCTGATTGATTGATTATAAATGAAATATTAGGCCTCGCAAATGTACGCTATTTCAGGAACCCAACTGTCTGACGATACAGTGAGGCCTCTGCTTACTCTAAGGGTTCACCTATAATATCATTTTCCCTATCATCAGTATAAGAAAGAGATAACATGGGCTTAGCACCAAGCATACGAGTCCGCTGCAACAACTCAGTGATGTATCGACTTTGGCAAAGATGAAGGCCTTTGGTATTTTGAAGAGCTTGAACCCCCACAAAGTGACACATATCACAAATATTTTTGAGCTTAAAATGAGTCTAAAGGTATAGTATAAGTTCAGCAATGAAGGTCTAATGAGTTCTAGTAACCAAGATATCATCAACATAGACCAAAAAAAATATACACCTCATCCTAGTTATAGGTAAATAGAAAGGTATCTACCTTTGAACACTTGAACTCAAACTCAGTTAAACAATGAGAGAGTCGTAGATACCACGCACGAGGAGCTTGTTTGAGCTCATATAATTCCTTGTGAAGTCTACACACATGATACGGGGTTGTTGGAGAGAAAAAGCTGGAATGTTCCATGTAGACTTCCTCCAGTAACTCACCATTCAAGAATGTGTTTGAAACATACAACTATTGAAGAGTCTATTTAAGCTGCACAGATAGACACATGAAGACACGAATTGTGAAGGACTTGATTACCGGGCTAAAGTTCTAATCTTAACCAATATTATACGTCTATTTAAATCCTTGAGCAACCAACCAACCTTTGTATCTCTCAATAGTACCATCAGCCTTGAGTTTCACCTTGTAGACCCACTTATTTTTGAATGACATTATTTGCCAGCCTAGGACACATTGACCAGGTCGAGTTAACAATAAATGCATCGAACTCTTCTTTCATTGTAGTACGCCACTCTAGAGATGAGTTAGCTTTTAGGAAATGAGTTGTCTCTTTCAGAACCTAAACACTAGAAAACACTTGCAAGGGATATTTAGTAGCAAAATACTTGTGATAATCAAGGAATTGGCGTGATTTTTGCGACCTAGTTTGAGAACGATTGATAGGGCAAGTAATATTATGATCGATTACCCAAACAATGTGATTGGGATCAAAAATTGATGTTGTTGGGCATTCTAGGATGATTTTTGGGTTGAACGATATTCATATGGACGAATCGGAATTGTAGAGGCTGGTGTTAGTATTGTTCCCTAAAAGCAATCACCTAAGGCATTTGTATCAACATTTTTATATCTATGCATATGATATGTAGCAGTCTTACTTATTAATTTTATTATTTGCATTCTTTATGCATACCAAATAATGAAGCCCAAGTATTGATAACTTAAAATGAATCACAAAAGTGTTGTGATGATAAGACTACTCTAATAAAGTTATCAATACTAAATATCCCTAACTATAGTATTAGTGAGATGGGACATCACTAATACGGATATGTTAGTATGTTCTAAGCCATTTCCTTTGGTAAAAAGTAGTTGATCTCATCAACTATAGTGTACCGCCTGTTGCGATTGTGTTGTCCTTTTAGCTACTTAAGTGATTTGTGGTCCGTGTGGATCACAAACTATCCATGTCCTACAGTGGTTGGGGTTGTCCATTCTTTGATTGCTCGAACCTTCTCTTCATCCACTTTTATTCCTTGAGCACCTACAATGAAGCCAATAAACACAACCCGATCCATGCAAAAGGTGCACTTCTTGATATTAGCATAGATTTTTTCATTTATCAAGACAACAATAACCTCTCTAATGTGTGCAATGTGATCGTGTAGTGTCTTCTATAAATCATAATATCATCAAAATAGACCACTACAAATGTTTCTAAAAAGGCACGTAAGACATGGTTCATGAGGCGCATGAAGGTACTAGGTGCTTTAGACAAGTCGAATGGCATGACTAGCCATTCATAAATATCGTATTTGGTCTTGAAGGCAACCTTTCACTCGTTTCTTTCCTTCATCCTAATTCGATGATATCCACTCTTAAGATCAATTTTAGAAAATAAACATGCTCCATGGAGTTCATCTAACATGTCATTTAGTCTAGGGATGGGATGACGATATTTTGCCATTTGTTGTTGATGGCACAGCAGTACGTACACATCCTTCAAGTGCCATCTTTCTTAGGTACCAATAGAGTAGCCACGACACATGAGTTGAGACTCTCCCGCACTTGTCCCTTGGCCATAAGTTATTCCACTTCTCACTAGATCTCTTTGGTTTCCCCAAGATAGGACGGGTAGGCTTGCTTGTTTGGAAGTGTGGCTCCGGGTAGAAGATCGATTTGGCAATCTATGCCTCTGATTGGTGGCAATCCTAAGGGTATCTCTTTAGGAAACACATCATCAAAATCCTGCAAAACAATTTAAGGGTGCTCAGTATGAAGGATTTTTTGTAGCGAAGTACCATAAATGTATTTTGGGAAACTACTGCCTCTTTTAGCTCATACTTGAATATTATCATACTCTCTTTTCTTTTCTCTTGGTTATTTTTCCTCTCCCCCTCTTTCTTTCCTCACTTTTTTCACAATCTTTATTTTGCTCAGTAGTTTCTCCCTCTTTCTTTTGCTCACGAGATCCTTACTTTTTGCAACTTCAATTGATCCTCTAGTAGCTGTTTAGGAGACAAAGGTACCAAGGTAATGATTTTACCGTGTTGCATGAAGTAATACTTGTTTGAGTGGCGATCATGGGTAGCCTTCACGTCAAACTGTTACGGCCTCCCAAAGAGCCCATGAGACGCATCCATAGGGACTATGTTGCAAAACACTTTATCTTCATATCTACCAATGGATAGTGAAAAGAGTACTTACTTCGTTACCTTGATCTCTTCGCACTGACTCAACTACTGCAGCTTGTAGGGTCTCGGGTGTTTAGGCCAAGCTTCTCCAGCATGTAGGTGATGGCCACATTGGTGCAGCTCCCTCCATCTATTATCATGCTACAAAGCTTCCCACGAACATGAGACGGAGTGTGGAATTGGTTCTTCCGCTAACTTTGATCTTCTTCCTTAGCTTGTATGCTAAGGACCCTTCGGAACACCAAGAGTTCACCAATGGTAGCATCTTGCTCATCCTCATTTTCTCCATCATTGCCTTCGGTCTTCTCCACTTTGTCCTCTTCAGTCTCATAGCCACCTTGATCATTAAGCACCATCACTCGCTTGTTTGGACATTGGCTTGCAATGTAACCTACTGCTTGGCACCTAAAGCATTTTATGTCATGGTTTTGAGTAGGAGTTGAAGTATTTGTACCAATAGGGGTCACAGACTTCCTCTTTACTTCCTTGGTTGCCTTAGATCTCGGTTTTTCCTACTTGGTGATGCTAATTTTCCATGAGCTACTGGAACCTGTGGTGTTGCCTTGCCGTGTGCTCTTATTCTTGAGTTGTTCCTCCTCCTCAATGATCTGATAGAGCATATATGTGGCCTCCACATGATGTAGA
>JAOWBN010112727.1:0-19486 GCA_028565015.1 Pinguicula moranensis
GGAAATAAGGGTGTACCTCCGAGAAAGGGCATCTGCTACCACATTCTCCTTACCCTTTTTGTATTTGATGATGTAGGAAAATGTCTCTATGAACTCCATCCACTTGGCACGTCTCCTGTTGAGCTTTTGTTGCTCCTTCAAGTGCTTTAGGGACTTGTGGTCTGAATGGATCACGAACTCTCTTGGCCAAAGATAGTGTTGCCAATTCTTCAGTGACGTCACCAGTGCATAGAGCTCCTCATTGTATGTAGGATAGTTGAGGGTGGCTCCGCTCAACTTCTCACTGAAGTACACAATAGGCCGCCCTTCCTGCATAAGAACACTACCAATCCCCACTCCTGAGGTGTCACATTCAATCTTGAACATCTTACCAAAATTGGGACGAGAAAGTAAAGGTGCATTACTCAACCTTTCCTTTAGGATCTCGAATGCTTCCTCTTGGGCCTTACCCCATTCAAAGGTTTGGTTCTTCCGTATGACTGCCGTGAGGGGTGCAGGAATGGTGCTAAAATCATTCACGAACCACTGGTAGAAACTTGCCAAACCATGGAAGCTCCTCACATGACCTATGGTGGTAGGAGTTGGCCACTCCTTGATGCTCGCATCTTTTTCTCATCCACCCCAATGCCCTGTACACCTACAATAAATACAAGAAACACAACTCGATCCGTGCAAAAGGTGCACTTCTTGAGATTAGCATAAAGTTTCTCATTTCAAAAAATCACTAGAACCTCTCTTACGTGTGCAATGTGCTCATGCAGTGTCTTGCTATAGATTAAAATATCATCAAAATAGACTACTACAAACTTCCCTAGAAATGAACGTAAGACATGGTTCATGAGTCTCATAAAAGTGCTAGGTGCATTGGACAAGCCGAATGGCATGACTAGCCATTCATAGAGACCGTACTTGGTCTTGAAGGCAGCCTTCCACTCGTCTCCTTCCTTCATCCTAATCTGATGATAGCCACTTTTAAGATCAATTTTAGAAAATAAGCATGCTCCATGAAGTTCATCTAGCATATCATCTAACCTAGGGATGGGGTGATGGTATTTTACCGTAATATTGTTGATGGCACGGCACATGGACAAAAACTCTCTCTCACTTTCCCCTTGGCTAGGAGCTCCTCTACTTGCCTCTAAATCTCATTGGTCTCCTCGGGATTGTACCGGTAGGCTGGCCTGTTTGGGAGTGCAGCCCCGGGAACCAAGTCAATTTGATGCTCTACGCCTCTGATCGGTGGAAATCCTGCGGGAATCTCTTTGGGAAAGACATCAACAAACTCCTGAAAAACAGATTGAAAGGTGCTTGGCAAGGTGCCGACATTAAAGTCAACATGAAGGACTTCTTTGTAGCGAAGTACCACAAATGTGTCATGGGCAAGTACGGCCTCTTTTACCTCTCGCTTGTAAGCTATCATACTCTATTTTCTTTTCTTTCTTCTCCTCTCCATCTCTTTCTTCTCCTCACTTTTTTTCTCACGACTCTCACCCTCATTCTTTTGCTCACCTTTCTTTTCACTCTCAGGATCCTTACTCTTTTGTAATTTCAACTGATCCTCTAGTACCTGTTTTGGAGATAAATGTGCTAAAGTAATGCTTTTACCATGTTGTACAAAGGAGTACTTGTTGCAGTAACCATCGTGGGTGGCCTTTACATTGAACTGTCATGGTCTTCCAAAGAGCACATGACAGGCGTCCATAGGAACCACATCACAAAGTACTTGATCCTCATATCGTCTTATGGATAAGGACAACTTCACTTGCTTGTTCACCCTTATCGCTCCACACTGGCTCAACCACTGCAACTTGTAGAGCATTGGATGTTTGATGGTGTTCAACCCTAGCTTCTCAACCATGTACGTGCAGGCCACATTGGTGCAACTCCCTCCATCTATGATCACACTACATACCTTGCCTTGTGTGTTGCACCTGGTGTGGAAGAGGTTCTCCCGCTGACTTTGATCTTCTTCTTCCTTAGCTTGTGTGCTAAGGACTCTCCGGAACACCAAGAGATCTCCAACTAAAGCTCCTTGCTCCTCCTCCTCATCTCTACTTGGTCCTTCATCATCTTCTTCTTCCTCACCTTCAGTTTCATAACCTCCTTGATCATTGATCACCATCGCACGCTTGTTTGGACATTGGCTGGCTATGTGTCCCACGTCTTGGCATCTAAAGCATTTAATATCTTGATTTCTAGCAGGTGTAGAAGTATTTTCACCAATAGGGGTCACGGCTTTCCCATTGCTTTCCTTGGTGACTTCGGCCTTTGGCTTCTCTCATTTTGGAGGGCTAGCTTTCCACGAGCTAGTGCTGCTCGTGGGGTTGCTTCTCTGGGTACCCTTGCTTTTGTGTTGCTCTTCAACCTTGATGGCTTGATAGAGTATGTCAGTCACCTCCACATAATGTTGTAGCTCCACTACATCAGCAATATCACAGTTGAGGCCGTTCAAGAACCGTGCCATAGTAGCTTCCCTATCTTCCTCCACATTTGCTCGGATCATGGTAATCTCCATTTCTTTATGATAATCCTCCACACTTCTTGCGTCTTGTTTATGGCCTTGCAACTTTTGAAATAAAGACCTGAAATAGTGATTTGGTATGAATCTTCTCAGTATCAGGGCCTTCATTTCTTGCCATGTCTCCACGTTTGCCTCTCCGTATTGCCTCCTCAAGGTCATTTCTTGGTCCCACAACACGATGGCATAGTCACTGAATTATATGGCCGCCAATTTGACCTTTTGCCTCTTGGAGTAGTTATGGAAATTGAAAACCATTTCTAACTTGGTATCCCACTCCAAGTATGCCTCAGATTGGTCTTTCCATGGAAGGATGACATCTTCACCTTTACGTTGCCTAGATCTTGGTCATGATCCCTCCTTGGTGGTTCAGCTGTCCACCCAGGTAGGTTATGCCTCGGCCCTCGTGGTGGGCAACCAAGACCCATCCTTCCTCCTTGGCCTTGGGGCTCATCACGTGCCTCCACCTCTTCAGACCATTCATCCATCTCTTCTTGGTTTGGTGGCTCTTGGTTCGGCTCGCGGACCTCCTTGTTCTCCAATTGATCAAGCCTCTTATGCAAATGCTCGAGTGCTTCTTCCATCAACTTCCTCATTTGAGCCATGAGGGCTTGCATGAGTAGTCTTTGGTCCACGGGTTGTTGTTGGTTGCTTGTGCTTCCGTCATCATTGGGTGATTGTGCCATAGTGTACCTGCAAGAAAGAAGTTAAAAGAAAACTGGTTCTTTTCCACTCGCTCACGTGTATCACTCAATAAGGTCTCACTCTCGTATATTTTCAAAACTTGGTTTTTCTTTCTCTCAAATGTCCTCACCCCTTTCGCCTTTTTCCACTCTTGGGACTTCCCTTTTGACTCTTCTCAACTCTCTTTGGAACTTAATCCAAGCTTGCTCAAGTCTAGAAACGGTTACTAGAATCGGAACTTGAGGAAGTATATTGTGTTTCCAATTGAGAACCACACGTGAATTTTCAAAGAAAGAAGTGGACTAGAAGAATAACCAAGATGCAAACTTATAAAAAAGGAAAGAAATGAACTAGAAGAATGACAAGCGATCCTTGCTAATTGCTTCGTTTGATCAAGAGAGGGGGTTCTTCGTTTTGAGGTTCTTTTCTCTTTTTTGTTTTTAAGTTTTGGCCTTCCTTTTTTTTTCACTTTACCGATTTTTTTTTTGAATAAAAATCAGCGAGGAAAAATTACAAGAATGTAAAGATAGATCTACCACAAATGTGATGACCCTGCGGCTATATGTGAGCTGTGAACCAACATTACTAAGGATAGCCCAAATGTTTGCTCAAAGCTGAGCTCCGATACAAAATGATATGAACCTAATCAACTTGTGATTAGACCTAAGAATCAATGTTGATTCGAACCTTAGGATTTATGATCAAACACTTGTTGAGTCCTAAACCCTTCACCTATATAAGAGGTGAGAACTAAGTCTATGTGTATTTCGAAAAGTAAACGTCACTAAAACCCGAAATAAGCTTTAGATAAGTTGTAAAAGAAAGTTTTGACAAGACTAGGAATTGATCCCAAATGTCTTACAAAATTAATCTCCAAAGTAAAGTCCATAATTCGAACTCTAAGGCTGTTTATATAGGGCTCAAACACCCCTTCATGTTCGGTTAAAGATGTGTATAAAGGTAACTTGGAGTGACTTTAACGGTTGTGTTGACTAGAACTTGGACATTGAAGTGTATTGGTCGAACTTGGACTCTTTCATGGACAACGACAAAGTAAAAAAGTGTAGGCTCCATTTTTTTGGACAAAGACCTTCCAACTACCTCTTCAGGACACCCTTGACCGTGGACTTCACTCCCTTGGCTTCATTGACGACTTGGGGAGTGATTGGTCAAACTCTAATGAGGTCGTACCTCTTGGGCCATGTAAGTTGTCCATTGGTCCAATTAGATGTACCAAAGTTGGGCCCATGTCATCATAAAATGTAATTTCATGTCCAAGTTTTTGTATCAAGCCCATGAGACTATCTTTGAATCTCTTTGCATGTGATCTAGTCATAGGACCTTGTGGACAATGTAATGGGTCTTCGGTCACCCACTTGCCATCCGTGCCTCCTTCACGTAGGGTAGGATCTTCCACAGCCGTGCCATTGGTCTTCAGGTCCTTCTCTTGTAGTGGATCATTTCCATGAGCTAGTGGTGTTGTGTGGATCTCATCACTTTGTATTTCTTCTCCCAGATTGTTATTGGCTTCTTGTGAGAACCTCCCTAGTGGGTCCTCCCAGGATTATGTTTACATTAGGCAGAGGGCGACTGCTACAATTGGGAACTTCCCTTCGAGGATGATTTTGGAACTGTTACCCGATCATAGAGTTCATGTAAGTAGTATACCCTAGGACTTTGTGGCACTCCATTTTGATGTGGAGTGTAAAGACGTGTAGCGACTCTCCTTCCTGTTGGTCAACATCTATCATTTGGACACTGAGTCTAAGTTTCAGGCTTTTTAGGCTTTCTTTTTTGCCCTACTCCTAGTGTCCTTTACGTCTTGCTCTATGTCCTTGCTCCATGTAGATTTCTTCCTGATCCCTGGGCCGAGGGCCTGGAGGGAATCATGTTCTTTCCTATGTGTCTTACTTGGGGTTGGAGTCAGGTGGCAGCCTTCATTGTTGTTAATGTTCATTATTCCCAGATGGAAAGTTTTAGAGGGCTCAAGTCATGCATTGATTTTTGGTTAAGGGTTGGATGAGCTTGATATTTTGGTATTTCTGCCATTTAGCCATTGCGGTTGGGAGAGCTTCTCAGTGGGTATGAGAAACATCCCCACAAACGGAGCCAATGATTCGTCCAAGGAAGAGTTCTCTTTTATCAATACCATATAACTCTTGGAGTAGAAGGGAGGAGTGACTAGTGGATTGTTCATTGTTGGTGCGGGTTTAGGTTGTGTCTAAACCCTAAAGCCTTACAGGCATGGGTTGAGATGTAGTACAATTCAGACGATATTTTCAGGAAGATCCACCCGTAAGGCTACTTCCTTGTAGGAAGTCGGTCGTATCTTGTGAACCTCCTTTATTTTGAAGTTATTTTTCACTGGGTAAGGGATTGGGTCTTCTTCTGCAAGGTGTATCTGATGTTTCTCTAGGCAAGTCGTCTCGACCCGATAACGAGCAGTATTGATTTTTCCATTTTCGATTTTGGATTCAATAACAATTTTCGATTACCAAAACTGATAGGTAATGATATCGGTGCTAGCAACTGCGGGGATAATAGTTATATCGTATCCTCCTTATGGGTGTTTTGTTTATCTAAGCTATCTGGCAAATTATTAGCAGGATCAATTACAAAGTCAGAACCGTGGACTTCAATTCTATCCAAGGTACTAGTTGATTCAGGTTCTACTGACTCTGATTCTAATGAGGATATATATTCTGGACTTTCCTCTTGTTCAAACAATGTCTTCCTGTCTTACGTTTAAGGTCATAGTCTAGATGCTGTAGGGCGGGGAATAAAAGTCAATATGGAGAGCTGGTAATTATATTCTGGTTAATATAGTCCAGGTTAACTCCAGTGGGTGGCCTGGTGGTGGATGACACGAATTCTCAGAAAAAATCTAGGTTTTAATTCCCATTGAGTGCAAACAATTCATTGGGGCCACGACCGTCAGGCCCTTCGAATTTGGGGTTTTTTTGGCCCGTCTTTGACAGACTCATGTGTGGGGGTCGCCGTACATGGATCCTATGGATTAGTCGGACTAAAATGGTTTAGGATACCATGGTATCACATATATATATAATCCAGGATTAACAATAGGCATTTGCATAAGTATTATTGCAACTGAGCTCACTATTGGGAAGTATATCACTGAGAAAATTTCAGAAAGCTTTTTTTGTAGTAGGTTAGTAAATAAGCACTGAACTAACTAAGGCCCTGTTTTGCGCAACCTTCTTAAAATTATAATCCAATTATAAGCACCTTTTTTCAAAAAATAACTCTTCATTTTTTCAAAAAAAGTTCTTATAATCCAATTATAAGCATAAGAGGGTCTGCGCAAAACACCCCCTAACAACCTCATTGCTTAAGGGATAGGTCGCACCAAACTTACAGCATGACACATACTTCACTATGCCGTCCAAAGCCTACACTACCTAACTCTTTACATGTGCGAAACAACTATTGAATATATGTTCACTATCTATTGAGAGGAGTTCGATATCTTACTATGATTTTCATTTACACAAATATCCCAACACAACTATCATGAGTGTTTTATGTCTGGTTTTATGCCTACAAGACTCTTTTTCTTCACCTAAAATCTTTGCCATATTATAATGAAAAGTTCATTTTTTGGTGTTGCATGCTTTGTCTTCTCTAAATATAAGTTGCTAGAAAATAATTCCAAAATTTACAGTTAAATAATTTTTTCTAACAGTTGTTTTTTAGGCAAACATTGTTTTCTAAACACAGTTTTCCCAATTCTCTCCAAAAATTATTTTTTATAGTCATTTATTTGAACGTTTCAAATTTAAATATCTCTACAACAGCTAATTCAAATTTAAATATCTCTACAACCATTAATTGAAGGAACACCAATTTAAATTTTATCTCAATTCAGTACTTACTAAAAAAAATACAAGTTATGGAAAAAACACTCTGAGTGATATAGTGTAACCAAGGTCCCATGGGCCTCATGATGAAAAATGGGGTGTTTGTGTTTGATGTGTGTTAAAAAGGTACAAGGGTTCTAGTCTTTTTATTTGTTGATTAAAAAATAGGTGATGTAGTGTAGAGGTTGGCATATGCGTGGATCAAGCTAACTCAATCCATTTTTACTGGGTTTTCGGGTTGGGTTTAGCAACCCAGTCAACCCATTTTTTTTCGTGGTGGGTTGGGTTAGGCCTATTTTATAATCGGGTCGGGCTAGTTGGACAAGACCAAAAAA
Organism: Pinguicula moranensis; assembly: GCA_028565015.1. NCBI lineage: Eukaryota > Viridiplantae > Streptophyta > Magnoliopsida > Lamiales > Lentibulariaceae > Pinguicula > Pinguicula moranensis. The sequence goes on from JAOWBN010112727.1 coordinate 7,416, forward strand.
TGTGTTAGGCCAAAATCCGGCACAAATCATCATCCACCCACCTGGCCCGGTTCATTTTTCTATTTTTTTTTTCATTTTTTTATTTCTTTAATTTTGTTCTTTTTATTTGTTTATTTTTTAATATAGAAAGGCCTGTGATTGTTATATACTTATATTGTATATTTGTATTGTTAGATTGTATATTTGTGTGTCTGTTTACAGGTATCTCAATCTCAATAGATCAATTGAAAACACAAGTGATCCGAACCTGATCTTGCAGTCTATAAAACCAAAAACTGATGAAGATGAAAAGATGCCACTTGTTGAGGTTGGTTCTGGTGCCATTTGAGTTGACAGTTTTCAAATGTTATTGCTTGCGAGTTTCAAGTTTTGTAGCTAGCTAGAGATTGTATGGAAAAATACTAACTGATGCAGACTATTAATTTGCAGATGCATTATCAAATGTGATAGATAGAGGGTGCTCCAAGAGTTCATATTCAATAAGAACCTCCAAAATTCTCTCAGTAATGATCTCACTAGTGTGCTTATACACCAATTTGAAACCTACAATTCTCTTCTGTAACTCCAACTAGAATCGATATAATGCGCTACAACACTTGAATAATCCAAATTGACTCTAGAATCCAATATATTAGATGTCAAAGCAGTACAACACTTTGAGACAGTGAGCTTGGATTTCAATGCAGGCACACACTTCTTATAATAATCGATTATATCATGTTTAATTGTGCGTGACCTAACTGTAGTAAATAATGTTGGGATGGTGACCTATAGCACCAATCTTTGGATGGTGCACTTTTTGGTTTTGTGCATTGGATTATTTATGTCATTTTGTTCCTCGAGTTTTATATGTTGCATGGATCATTCCAGTTGAGGACTCGATTTGTGAGAATCCATGAATGATAATTAAAAATTCTAAATAAGTTCCTAGTCTTGTATCATTAGCACGGATCACTAGATGATTATAATGACTAGCATGTTGATTAATGCATGATCACGTTTCACAGATCATTAATCTGAGGTATTTATTTAATCACATGGATGTGCGTGTACAAGGTACACAGTATTGGACATGACCCACAATGACTTGCTTTATGGATTGTGTTTGTATCATCAGCAGAGTCATAGACAGTATTAATTCAGTTATCTGAGATATTCATAATTCTATATGATTAATGTATATTACTTGAGATTATAAAAACACTGCTTTTAACCGCGAAATATAAAGGTAATTTCCGAATATGCATGACTCATGCTAGAGTTTATGAATGATCAAGAATATAACTTTGTTCGTCTCATCTTATGAGAGATTAGTGATATCCTTGGGCCCCTTGATACAGTGATAATTGTCATGCATGCATTTATAATTATGAGACAATCACATATAAATAATTATGCACTGAGGATCGGGAAAATTAATTGATAGTCAAGGATGACACATTCCTACGCTTGACATTAATTACCGGATATTGCATGACGAAGGAATTAATACTTAATGAGATTCAAGGATCACAATTTTTCTGCACTAGATCAGATTATCATTATGCATTGCTAGATGCTAATTATGATTTATAAATTAAAGATTATTAATTTATTAACGATTTGGATATGAATCTTACTAGGTCGCTCTATTTGACAAACAGAAACACATAAGATTAATTATGAGAGACATAATTAATGGGTTTTTGAAAATGGATCGAGATCGGACTGAACCGAATTAATCGGGCCTGATTAATTTGATGGCCCAACAGAAGAGAGGATCTGGGCCTCAGTGAGACTGAACCCAATTCAAGAATAATTGCGGCAAGGGGGCAATTTAAGGCTGATGGACTCGATTTAATGAAGCCCAACACATTATGACTAATGGGCTCGATTTAATCGAACCCAATGGAAGGACCTATAAAAAGACATTCCTTCTCACATGATGTGAATGTTTTTTTTACGCCACGTCTCTTTCTCTCTCGCTAGAACCGTGATGAAGAAGAAGAAGGCATCATCGTTCGCCGTTCCTCCGCATGTTCGAAGCTCGAACAAAGGTCTAGTAGCCTCGTCTATTTTGTTTTGGAGCGTACGTGGTAGAGGCCTCGTATTTGGAGGGTGCCATGATCAGTGAAGATGACTGGAGCTTGATAACTCGCCGGGAAGGTAAAATCTTTTTGAGTCCTAGCCTTAAGTCAAACATTTACACGATTATATCCTTGTTCAATTAGGGAATCACATGAAATTTTTAATTTATGCCCTTTTCATGCTAAAATTGAAACCCTATCCGAATTTTCAACAGTGGTATTGGAGCAGTTGTGTTTAATTTCAAATCTAGGCGTTTGATTGTGCGATTAGGAAATGGAATTAGAGAAATTTCATGAAATTGGCCTAATTGCATATGAATTTACGAATCCCAAAATTCTAGGTTTCGTGATTGTGTTCAATTGAGCCTTGTTATGGTAAATTGAATCAATTAAGTATGTTTAATGCTTCAATTAAGGTTCGGTTGCATCTGAATTTCGGAAACCCAAATTGATTTTTCGGTTATGTGAAATTGAGACATGTATTGTGCTTGATTCGGGAAATTTGGGGATGTTCCATGCTTAATGTTTAATTGCATTATAGTTCAAGTTTGAACAAGTTGAGATGCATTTTTCCTTTTGACACAGTATGTATATGGGTTAGATTGGCATGCCACTCGCTTGTTAAGTTAATTGAGTTCTACGAGCACGTTTATTCCTAAAGTTTTTTTTGATAAACCAAATTTCATTCTGTATAAATAAAGTATGTACAAGGAAGGGAAAAGAAAACAAGGAAAAAGAAGAAAAGAAGAATAATAAAGCTATACAAGTTATCACTCGAGAGTGTCATCTAGCTAATATCTTAAGTTTGAGATGATTATCATGTCTTCTCTTCGTACCCTCCCCCTGTATAGCTAAGGGTGATCTGGTACATGGATCACCTAGCATCATAGAAGATCACAAAGCATCTCTGCATTCAGATCATCACTATCATCCGCTCTTCACCAAAAATATAATGTCATGAGTGCCCCATTGTTAATTTTCCATTATAGGAAAATTGGTACACAACTTGGTTATATTTGGTGAGCTATTCTTGTATCGATTGAGAGAAGTGGTATTCTGAATAGACATGCATATCAGATCAACATCAAAGAATTAGTAGAGGAACGTCTCTATCAATGGATCAAAAGTTTCTCTACGGATCTCATCAGTTCCTTGTCTCTGGTTCAGCTTCAGTAGGTGGATTCCTTGAGTTCAAATGAAGCCCTAAAGGATGCTTTGTATACATCCAAGTGGCTACACAAACCAGTCAGATAATGTGTAGGCAAAGGTGCTCTTCTTCTTAGCTTTGATCCACATCCAAGTAGATCTTTTGACGAATTAGAGTTGTGTCTGGTTAAGAAGTTCTGAAATGGCAGTTATTTCTTGCCAACCAGATGTGCCATACTGCTAAGAACTAGGTTGCTCTCCATGTTTCAAGGTTTGTCATGGGAGGACATAGTGTAGTAGAAGTTTCTATTGAAGGGAGCTGTTCTATGGAGCCATCCATGTGTTGAAGTTGAAGCCATGTAAGAACCTCCTTCCACACCTGTACCGTAATGAAACAGGAAGAGAATAAATGGAGTACAGTCTCAAAGTATGAGTGACAGAAGGTGCAGTGGCATGTTTTATCTTCTGTTATTAATCCTCTTCTCTTCATTACACCTTGTGTAGGAAGTCCATCCTGCAACAATTTTCTTAAGTGCTAGTGTGTCCCATACTGAAGTTAGTAAGGAAACTTCCTGTTCAGAATAAGGTATAGGCTGTACAAACACCAGCTGCTTATATGCCATTCTAATTGTATATTGGCCATCTGGATTTCCTTTGAAGATGTATCTGCCAGGTCCTTCAGTGCTGCCTGAGCAATCATGCAAGAAAAAGTTCAGGTTTGTCAGTTCAATGTTTTCAGAAGACCTTAATGGTTTGTGCCAATTCCAAGACCAGTGCCAGGAACCATTTTGATATTATCCAGTGTATGAGATGTAGGATGAAGGTGTAGAGGCAATCATAAACAATAGTGGAAATTGAACAGCAAGGGGGTATTGTTTGAGCCATTGATCCACCCAGAATCTGAACCTATTGCCATTGCCAATCAGGATCTTAGTGTGTCCCTGAACCAGTATGATTCAGCAAGATCCTGGAGATTGTTCCACCATTGAGAATATGATCTGCCTCTTCTACGGCCACTATGTACAGCAGTAGGCTGGTGATGAGTAGACAATGCATGGAGTTCTCCAATAGTCAAAGAGCCGTTGGAGCAATATTTGGAATGCAGAAATTTTGTGGCCAAACTCTCCTCCACGTTCAGTAGTCTTGCTCCGCATTTTCCGAACATGGCTTGGTTAAAATACCCGAGGTGTCTGACTCCCATACCTCCTTCTTTGATAGGTGTGTAGACCTTCCTCCAGGATGTCCAACACATGGCTTTCTTGTTAGGCTTTTTGTTCCAAAAAAATCTCTCTGAATAGCTGTCAGTTTCTTGATGACCACTTGAGGAGATCTGAGGAAGGCAAAGAAATGAGAAGGTAAAGCAGCTAAAATTGAGTTTATGATGACAAGTTTGCCACCAGAGGATAAGAATTTATGGTCCTAGAGGTTGAGTGAATGCTAAAATCTGTCAATGATGGGAGCCCAAGTTGTAGAACAAGACAGGTTGGCACCAAGAGGCATTCTCAAGTGTTTACAGGGCAGTGAGTCAGCCCTGCAGCCTATGTAGGCTACCAGGGAGACTGCTTTTTGAAAAATTAACTTTAAGGCCTGAGGTGAGTACAATGTTTATCAGAGTAGCTTTGATTGCCTTGATAGTATCCCAGTTGGATTCTCCAAACAACAAGGTATCATCTGCAAACTGGAGATGACTTAGAGGGAGCTTATCCCTGCCAATCAGAACATGTGTGAAGAAATTCAGTTCTAAAGCTTTGGCTAGCACAGAGAGAGTCCTTCTGGTGCAATAAGAAATAGGGATGGGGATAGAGGGTCCCCCTAACGCACTCTTCTTCCTTGAAAGAATTCCTTAGAGGGTCTTCCATTGATAAGGATGGAGGAAAATGCAGAGGAAAGGATTTCCTGCACCCACCAGATCCAGCATTGTGGAAAGTTCATTTGCACCATAATCTCTGTGATATACTTCCAGTTAACCGTGTTAAAGAATTTCTCAAAGTCCACCTTGAATAGAAGTGCTTGTATTCTCAATTTCTTTATCTCATCAATTGCCTTATTAGCTATCAACACACCATCCAACAATTTCCTGTTTTTGATGAAGCCAATCTGCTGAGGAGATATGATTTCATCAAGAACTCTGGTTCTGGAAGCCAACATTTTGGATGGCATTTTAGGTAGAATGCCAATGAGGGTGATAGCCCTAAAGTCTTGAACTTTGAGAGGTGAATCATTTTTCTCTATGAGAGTGATGTGAGTTGCATTTGTTCCTTTTGCCAATTTACAATTTCTATAGAATTCCTGGAAGTACATTAATATATCAGGCATGAATCTAGGTAGAAAGTGCTTCAAAAACTTGAAATTCAAGCCATCAGGGCCTAGACTTTTCTGACTGCTAAACTCTTTATTAATATTAAAATTTCTTTTATAGCGAAAGGGGCTGCAAGTTTGGATTTGCTCCTATGTGGGAGCCTTATGAACTGCATATCTCTTATTGAGGGTCTTTCCTAGAGTTGTTCTCTAAACCTATCCTGGAAGTGGCATCTGAAATATTCCTTAATAAGATCAGGTTCCTCAATGTACTGTTCCTTTCCCATAAACCAGATATGGTCCTTTCCCTTTTCTGTAGCCATTGAACTCTGGATTTTTGAAATGTTGTGCAGTCCATTTTCTTTGTGATGACATCTCGTTTGTCCCTGAGCAGAAAGATTTCCTTTACCAATTCATCAGTGCAATCATTTTCAGCTTTAAACTCCAAATCAAAGAGGTGAGATAGAAGAGTTTTTATTACTGCTGAGAGATTTCTAGGAGCTGAAAAATTCCAGGATTTAACTGCTTTAGGGATGGTCTTAATTTTCATATGTATTTTGAAACTGGCATATCCTTGAGGTGTTGTATTAGAGTATGTGGAAATTACCGCTATGTTAAAGTCCTCCTGTTCCAGCCATTCATCTAAGACTCTAAAAGTTTTAGGACCCCAGCTAATGTCTTTTTTGATTAATGAAAGAGGACAGTGACCATAATCTATTTTTTATAGCCTAACTTGTTGCCAGTTCTATTCTTGGCCAATCCAGTGTTCATTGAGAAAAAACCTGTCCAGTCTACTCACTGTTTTCATGGACTTTAGGTGCCAAGTAAATTTCCTAATTTCCATTCATAAGTTTAGCAGACCTAAATCATCCATCAGTGCTCCGAAAGTTGTTATCCCTTGGTTATTGGATCTGTGAGTTCTGCCTTTTCTCTCAGTGGTGGATAGAACTACGTTGAAATCTCCCATCAAGCAGCACTTCTATGGATCATGGCTGGTATAAGTATTCCCGATGGCTTCCCACTGTGATAGATTGGCAGTTAGATCAGAAGCCCCATTTACATTCAGAATATTGGCTGGAAGATGGTCTTCAGTCCAGTAACGAGATACGCCTATAAAACCTTCCCATGATAAGAAGGATTCTTGACAAAAGGTACTTCTGTCGCATATGCATAGTAGGCCACCATACTGACCAATATAGACTTGGAAATACCAGATAATTTAGATCATACCATAGGTAGGCCACCAACAGATTATCTATGAAGTCTAGCATCGTTTCTTGGATACTGAGGAAAGATGGCTTCTGTTGCAATAAGAATTTTGTAAGTCTTCTTGTTCTTCCTGGGGCTCCAAGGCCTTTATCATTATAAGGGATTAACTTAATTTAGATGGGGGAACCTCTCTGTGATCAGCACCAATAGAGAGCTGCTCGAGTTGCCTGTTGTTTGTGCTCATAGATAGCAGAGCTTTCGTGATCTCCTGAGTATCCTTTGGAAATTGTAGCCCTAGCTCTTTTCCAAAGAACCAGCATGTGATCAGCTTCCATTGACATTTAGTATGGCCTTTCTATTATGGACTGAGGTGGGAGGAAGGAATGTTGCTGTTGGATACAGGAGAAGGTGGTGAACTAGTATGGTGAGTAGTTAATTGATCTAGCCAATTTTCCAACACCTTGCTGTTCCTGTCCCTATCCAGCTCAATTTCTTTTCTGGTTTGGCTCCTCGTTTTATGGCCACTACCTTTAGTTTTAGTGGTCAGTAGTCTCTTTGGGGTGGAGAGGACTGGGAGTGGGTTATGACCGTCCAAAGGCAGGAAGTCCTGCAATGTAGGGGGAGAAGGTTAGAATGGGTCAGAAGATAATAGCTGAAGGTGTTCAACTTGAGGATGGGAAGATGGTTGTGCTCTAAGGGAGGTTCCTTAAAGTCAGTGTGTACCTGAGGGGCTGACTTTCCCGGTGGGCTAGTGTGTTGGAAATTTATATAGGAGGGGGTGAGGGACGGAAAGTAGTACTTACCTAGGAGTAAGAAGAAAGGATTAGATCTCTGTTTCATTGAATGAGGCCACCATACTAATTTCCTTACTTTTTTTTCAGCAAAGCAGGAGGGTCAAGGGGGCTCTATCAGTCTCATTAAGTTCATTAAGGGTAGCATCAATAGGGCCGGAGTCCTTATATAAGCTTGAAGGATTCACAGATATCTTGTGGGTGGAGATGCCAGAAGTGGAATACAGCACACCATTTGAGGAGGAGTCCCTACAACTATCCTCAGAATCCTCCTCATACCTTAAAGACCAGTGTGATTGGGGGAGGGGATATGTTATTTCCATGATTTGAAGGGAAATCCTAGTGCCATCAATAAACACAGGGAGGGAACAAGGTAAATGACGAGTGAGATCAATTTGAATAAAGATTATAGCTGCCTCCAAATAAGATTTTTGAATTTTACAATCATCCACGTTTATCCCTAAAGTTAAGCTTATGAGATTGAAGTGTTAAGATGCAATTGATTTGCATATTTTGAATTCAAGATTGAGTAGACTGAGTTCAAGATTACTTTATCTTGTTTTAGCCGTGTGCATTGCCTATACGAATGCATTGTGCTAACTTGGTCTTGTAGGAAGTTGAGTAGTATGACATGCTTATTCAAATATGTTGTATATTATTTGATGCAAGTTTGTAACATGGCCTACTGATCCATTTATTTGTTTATGGCAACATGTTAAGCCATTCGTTAATACTGGCAACTTGTTTATGCCATTTCTTTTAATTGACAACCTGTTTATGCCAATTTAGGGCTCGTGTGCCTGATTTGTTTAGATGTTAGTTTTGAGTTCATGGGATGGAGTTTAGGCAAGACATTTAACTACTCAAGAAATGGACTTGGACATGGAGCGAAGGAGACACTTCAAGATTGAAGATGTCATACTACTCAATCGAAATAATTGCATGGGATGTAGTTATTTCTGTATTTATTTATTTATTTATTTATTCATTTACTGTTTTATTCATGCTTTTGAATGATAGTTGCATGTCTAGGTTCTATAATGCATGCTAACCTAGTCTTAGATTAAATATCAAAGCACGATTCAAGTCCCAATAAAAATTAGGACATACTGCACATTCCTACTCCATCCCCTTCAAGCTATTGGAATTGGGATGATGTGATCTTACTCAATAGGCTTCCCACTTTATCCTTTAGGAGTTAGGGTCGTGCGAGGCATATAGATTAAGGTTTGTCTAATAGGACTATCGGACTATGTTCGAGCCCTAGTGCAGGGTGTTAACTAACACGGGGTGTAGTTAACAAACTGAGAGTCGTATGCAAGACATACGATTGACTTGGATGGTTTACTTAAATAAACTAATTCCAAGTTTACGCCGACATTGACTTTGTTTGGTAAAATATGGATCTCAGTCCTACTACATGAAGGGAAATGTCATATGTAGTGGGTTGTTCAGTAATATATTTTGAACTGAACACAAAACATGAAACTAAACTGAATCTTTGCACTTGTTTGATGTTTCTCTATAGATGATGACTACTAAGACCCAAAATTCATACCCTCTTGCTTCTGTACTAGAACAAATCTTGCTTAGCGGTTCAAATTTCACCGATTGGTACCATAACTTGAAAAATATTCTGAAACATCAAAAGAAAGATCATGTTTTGGATACACCCTTGCCTGTGCCTCCTGCTAATACTTTTCCTCATGCCGAGCCAGAACTGTACGAGAAAAAAATCGATGAGGCTAATGAGGTGAGTTGCGTTATGCTTGTGTCTATGACACCCGACTTCAAAGACGCTTTGAGGATTGTAAAGCATATGATCTGATACGTGAGCTCAAGAATATGTTTCAAGATCAAGCGCCCTATGAGTGATATCATATAACAAAGGAACTCTTTGAATGTAGGATGGCTGAGGGGGGCTCGGTCAACGCCCACGTTCTAAAGCTCATGGGCCTCATAGATCAACTTAGGAAGTTGGGCTTTGTAATAGACAAAGAGCTATGCACCGATCTCATCTTACACTCCTTGCCATCAAGCTTTTACATGTTCATCATGAACTACAATATGGCGGGAGTGGTAAAGCCATTGAATGAATCGCAATCGTTGCTCTCCACAAGTGAGACGTCCATCAGCCGGGCGCCTGATGTGCTATCGGTGTAAGGGCAGAGCAGGTAGATGAAAAAAGGATAGGTACAAGGGAAAGAAAAAGGCAAAAGGTAAGGGTAAGGTTCTGCCTGGGAGCAAGAGTACACCCAAGCCAAAGAAAATTTCCACACGGACTCCGGACACTACTTACTTCCAATGCAATGGAAAGGGCCATTTCAAAAGAGAGTGTCCGAAGTTCCTGGAGGAGTAGATGGCTTTGGGAATGTCATCTTCCTCAGGTATTCATGTTGTTCAAATTAATTTCGCTATGACATCTACTACTTCTTGGGTCGTGGACTCAAGAGTTAGTGCTCATATTTGTTCAAATATGCAGGCACCAAAGGAAAGTAGAAGGTTGGCGAAGGGTGAAATGCAATTCAAGTTTCGCAATGGCGTGCTAGTTTCGGCCGTGGCCGTTGGAGACTTAGAATTATTCTTGCCCAGTAGGCTTGTAATAGAACTGTTTAATGTCTATTATATTATGTGCACTAGCAAAAACATTATGTCTGTGTCTTGTTTGGATTCTCTTGGTTTCGAGTTTAATACTAAGAACAAATGTTGTACTATTTCTCAGAATGGTTTGTTTTATGTGAGGGCTCTTTTGTTTTATGGTCTTCATGTGACTGACCAAGGAATGCCCATGTACAATGTGAATACCAAACGACTCAAATCAAGCAATGATAACTCAACCCTCTTGTGGCATTATCGCTTAGGTCATATAAACGAGAAATGCATCAAGAAGCTCCAAACGAATGGACTTTTGAATAATTTTGAATGGGATTTAGTGGATAGATGTGAGTCTTGTTTGTTTGGGAAGATGACCAAAGCATCTTTCAATATGGTCGCTGAGAGAACCACTGAGCTGTTGGCACTAGTGCACACAAACGTGTGTAGTCCTCTAGGCTTGCGCGAGAGGTGGATATCCTTAATTCATCATGTTTACTGATGATTTCAGTAGATATGGCTATGTATTTCAGATAAGGCACAAGTCAGAGTCCTTGGAGAAATTCAAGGAGCTCCAGAATGAAGTCAAAAATCAACTTGGGAATAAGATTAAGGCGTTACAATCGGATCGTGGCGGCAAATACCTGAGCATTGAGTTTAAAGATCATCTTAAGAACTACGGGATTGTTCCATAGTTTACTGCACTCGAAACACCGCAATGGAATGGTGTGTCTGAGCACAGAACCCGTACATTGCTAGATATGGTACGGTCGATGATGAGTCGAGTGGTTTTGCCTTTATCCTTCTGGGGATATGCCTTTGAGATGGCTCTTTTAACCTTGAATAGAGTTTCCACCAGATCAGTAGACAAGACTCCGTACTAGGTATGGACGAGGAGGGTCCCTAACTTGTCTTTTCTCAAGATTTGGGATTACGAAACTTATGTTGGGTGATTGATGCCCAACAAGCTTGGTTTTAAATCTGACAAATGCTTCTTCGTAGGATACCCGAGGGAAACCAATGATTACTACTTCTATCATAGGTCAGATAACAAAGTATTTGTTACCTGACATGGTGTATTCTTGGAGGAAAAATTCCCTTCCAAAGAAAGTAGTGGGAGCAAAGTAATACTCGAAGAAATTTGAGACCCACTACCAAAAACTTTGAGTCAAACTGAAGTGGAGCAAGTTCTAAGTGGGACTATGGAACATGCTGCACCGTCCTTTAGAAGGTCAGGGAGTGTAGTCCGAGAACCTGACAGGTACTTGGGATTACATGAGATATTACTTGTTGGTCATATCGATCCCATGACAAGTATTTTGAAGCAATGACAAGAGAGGACTCCGATGAGTGGCTTGAAGCAATGAAATTTGAATTGCAATCCATGAATGACAACCAAGTGTGGGACCTGGTTGACTTGTTTGAAGGGATAAAACCCGTGAAAAACAAATGGGCCTTCAAGAGGAAGGCTGGCATGGATGGAACCTAACTGTATACAAGGTACGTCTGGTGGCAAAAGGTTTTACTCAAGTCGAGTAGATCGACTATGATGAGACCTTTTCATCAATGGCCAAGTTTTAGTCGATTCGGATCCTTTTAGCTATTGCCGAATTTCATGATTATGAGATTTGGCAAATCAATGTCCAAACCGCATTCCTGAATAGGGTTTTGGAAGAGGACGTGTACATGGTACAGCCTGATGGTTTTGTCAATTCCAAAATAGTTAAAAGGTTTGCAAGCTTAACATGTCCACTTATGGACTGAAGCATGCATCTCAGACTTGAAACATGAGGTTCGATGGCAAGGTCCCAAAATAACCTTGTGTTTACAAGAAATTGAGTTGTGTCCATTGCAAATGGAGCTGGAAGAGTCATCATTGACAATTCTTTTATCTTTGTGCTAATAATGGACTAGAGCAAAATGACTCTATTAAATTCCAGTGCTTCTATTTAGTGAAGTTGCTGGAACT
>JAOWBN010112837.1:0-19484 GCA_028565015.1 Pinguicula moranensis
CCACAGGGTTTTTCCTAAGCAAGGTTTTAACGAGGCAACTTTGGCATACTCTTGAATCCAGAAGAATTCAATGAGAGAACCATAAAAGATCCTTACTCAATGAGATGATAAAATCATGTACTCTTTTCCTTCACTAGGATTTTTTCCCACTGGGTTTTTTCCTAGTAAGGTTTTTAATGAGGCATGATAGATATTCAAGGGGGAGTGTTGAGAATGAATAAATCTACATGCATGTTTGGTGATTTGTCAACACAAGGATGTGCATGGATTGAGCATGACAAGTGTGATGCTACTTGTCAACACAAGAATGAAGAACTTAGCATGCAATATGATGTGTCAACTTTATATGTTGCATGAGTTTTTGGGACAAGGAGAAGCCAACACCTCACCCCTTCAATCTCCTATAAATAGGACTCTATCATGGGATGAAAAGACACCAAAAAACATTGAGGGAAAGTTGTAGAGAGATCAAGTGTAGAATTCCTTTTTGGTATAAAAGTGAAGTGATCTGTTGGATATCTGTTATCCTTTGTATGTTATTATCATAGATTTTACAACAATTTCTAGAAAGTTACTCCCTCCTTTCTCTCTAGAAAACACAACTGGAAAACATTACATCCTTTTCTAGAAAGTTACTCCCTCCTTTCTCTCTAGAAAACACAACTGGAAAACATTACAACCTTTTCCTTTTATTTCTGCAAACTTATCCTGAAAACAATCTTAATCTAAAAATCAAATTCTTCAATCTCTTGTATGGCTGAGCTAACTGAAGCGTGCCTAGTGATGATTCCCTGCCGGGTGAAGTTGTGTCTAGCGATGGTCCCCTGCTGGAAGAAGCGCCTCTGGATGAGGCTGATTGGAAAACAGTCCAAAGACAAATCGAAGGAGAAAATTGATCAAAACAGGAAACCACTAACCACAAAGGAGGATGATCCGGAAAAACTAAAGAAAGGTCCCTCCAACTACATCAGACGGTGGAGGGAGGAATTAGTTTCGTACCATATGACTGTTTGGATCCGGCTTGGGTTTCATATTTTTCAAAAATTTCATAGCAAACCCTATACTTCTAGGATCTTATCGCGTAAATACTCAAACTATGGCAAGGATCAAAGAGATTACACATCAACTTTTCGATCCTCTTTGGTTTCCGGACGTCGAGCGTTTCTCCACGGTTTACGAGCCTCCAAAGTGCAAGGCCTCCACGAGGTTCACTCCATGACAGACGAAGGCAAGGATGCTAGACCTGGGCGGCGGCGATCTCCGACGTCCATTTGCTGTATTGAGCTAGGCTCGATTAGTAGCCGTGAATTGGGCTCGGTCCCACCGAGGCCCTATTCTTCTTCTCATGCCTGAGTCATCGAATTAATTAAGCCCGACTAATTCGACTCGGCCCGATCTCAATCCATTTGCAAAATTCATCAATTATGTCTCACATAATTAATTCTCTATGCTTCAATTTGTCAAATAGAGGGACTCAATAGGATCCATATCCAGATCGGTAATAAATTAATATCATTTCATTTATAAATCATAATTGGCATTTAGGAATGCATTATGATCGCCCGATCTAGAATAGACAAAGCATGATCCTTTAATCTCCTTCAACATTAATTCATTCGTCATGTAATATCCATTAATTAATGACAAGCGTAGGAATGTGTCATCTTTAACCATTAATTAATTTTTTTGATCCTCAGTATATAATTGTTTATATGTGATTATCCATAATCACAAATGCATGCATAACAATTATCATTGCATCAAGGGGCCCAAAGATATCCATAATTGCACATAAGGTGAGACGGACAAAGGTATCTTCTTGATCATTCATAAACTTTAGCACGAATAATGCATATTCAAAAATTACCTTTATAGCCCTCGGTTAAAAGGAACGTTTGATAATCTCATGTAATATACATTAATCATCTAGAATTATGAATATCTCATATAATTGAATTAATACTGTCTATGACTTTGCTGATGACACAAACACAATCCATACAGCAAGTCAATGTGGGTCATGTCCAATACTATATACCACGTACACACATATTCATGTGATTAAATAAATACCTTATATCAATGATCTATGAAACATGATCATGCATTAATCCACATGTTAGTCATTATAATCATCTAGTGCTCCGTGCTAATGATACAAGACTAGAAACTTATTTAGAGTTTTTAGTTATCATTCATTGAGTCTCACAAATCGAGTCCTCAACTCGAATGATCCATGCAACATATAAAACTCGAGGTACAAAATGATATAAATCATCTAATATACAAAACCAATAAGTGCACCATCCAAAGATTGGTTCTCTAGGTCATTATCCCAACAATAACCGACTTCATAGAGTCATGGACAAAAAAAAGAAATGGGTACCTTTTTCTCCAAATTCAATTTTGTGCGGGATGTTCATTTCCCAAAATATATGGATTGCCAAGGCTGAACGTTTGCCTTCATTAGATTTCCATCAACTGATAGCTCTGTGAAACTGGAGAATGTGTAGGATGCCCTGGTGATCGGCACCTATCAATTGAAGGCGAGCCTCATCAAACTCAGACAATCCCAGTCGTTGTATAAATTAGATGTTATACATGTTCCACACAAGATAATCCATCCGGTGGTAATAACTCAAACAATGGCATTTTCGAGCAAGAATATGGTGACGAAAATAAAGATGAAGTATGAGCCAAGGTCTGAAGAGATACAGTGACAGACAAACTGCCTAATTGGATAGCTATAGCAACTAACAGGAATATAAAACACAGAGAAGGAACTAGTGAATGCAGGGTATGATGACACCTCTGTTCCACCTCTAGAAGGGGGTGAAATCTTAATCCGCCTGAAATCTGAGGACCTGAAACTGCAACTACTATCATATGAAGGCCTATGGGAGAGAGTGTGCGTATGTAAGCTCAGGGATGGAATGACTGGAAAAAGAAATGTAAGAGCTACATGGATACGCATCCATGGAAATCCACTAACCTGTTGGGACGAGCGAATTTTTGATGAGGTTGTGTGACGGATCGGCCTATGTATCAAGGTGGCTAACTACACCACCGACAAGACTAATCCACTCGCTGGAAAAGCTTTAATTGTTACAGACTCTATGGGGTGCATCACCAGCTCGGTGGAGGTTGAAATTGATGTTGAAAACTTCAACCTCTCTAGGAAGAAGTTACTCGTCCACCCCAAAAAGTGTGTAAGGTGAAAAGAACAACGGTCGGGAAATCGCCTATAGAAGATGTTGAAATGTTAGGAAAGCAATCAATGCAGCTGGCACCAAAGTGTAGGAAAGCAAGCCACCCGACAAGGAAAAGCACTCCTGCACGGAAAATGAGGCATGCATAAAATGAGG
The DNA here is from genome assembly GCA_028565015.1 of Pinguicula moranensis. Classification (NCBI taxonomy): domain Eukaryota; kingdom Viridiplantae; phylum Streptophyta; class Magnoliopsida; order Lamiales; family Lentibulariaceae; genus Pinguicula; species Pinguicula moranensis. Next base: position 3,366 of record JAOWBN010112837.1, read on the forward strand.
CGTGCGTTTGTATTTAATGCTCGTATTATAGTCGTGAAACTTCACTATAAAAGAAGGTTGAATCAAAAGATGTAAAATGAGATCAGAAGTTTTATATATTAGAAGAAGAATTCTCTCGTTTTCTTATTTTACAATTGAAGATTCCTGGTAAATAAGTGAGGCAAACGTTTTTTGCCTTACCTTTAGCAGCCACTAACTACGACAACTCCAATAAACAAAGTGGCTCGGGCAGAATCATCCATCATAGTGGGCGATGGTGGGGCACCAAGAGCCAGAGCCATGGCTAGTTCCGGGCTGTTGGAGAATAGCATTATCGCTAGTGTGGCGCTGGCCGAGGTAATCAGCGAAGGCAAGTCTGATGCAAAGATGTCAGGTTTACCGACAGGATTCAAGAAGGAGAATGGATCCGTACAATATGAAAACATTGGTAATTTGACGTTGGAGCATGGACTAATTAAGGAAAGGAAAGCAACGGTCATAGAAGCGGGTTCGCTGGATCTGACGAAATCCCATGAGAGGCTTATTGAACTCAAGGCTACTGGCTGGGCTTACACCCATGCCCGAGAGCTTGTTGTCCCCCCAATAGCAATTGAAGTTGGTTTCCTAGGCTAGGAGGCTGACCCAACAATCATCACGGACGCACTGTTGGTCAAGCCGAACCATTAAGCCTACCAATCAAAGAAATTAGGGAAAAATTATTCAGTTGTAGAAAATGCTGATAGGTAGAAGGCACGGCTACAAGAGACTGCTGATTATTACAAGGACTTGGTGAGCACCATTGAGAAAGCGAAGCTAAGTTGTCGGGATGCAAAACGAGCGAACAAGTTAGCAAAGCAATCCTTGAACTCAACATTTTCTGAAAATATTTCGTGTTTAAATTTGAAACATGAGTCGAAACATATATTAGAATTAGGACAGGAAATAGATATGACAACGAATGATTTCTAAATTATCAACTATTATAGAACAACTAGAAGTACGTGATCGTAGAAATATTTTGCTAATAAAACAGCAGGCCGAGGAGTTAGGAGTAAAATTAGTTCATTCATGAATATCACCACTTAAAATGCGCGGTTATAAGGAAGAGGAGAATACATTTGATATGTATTCAAGAAACAAAGTCCGATACAATTACAAACAATTATTGTCAAAAGCTCTGACCAACCCATTATTTTGAATGACGAGCAAAGCACGTGGTAGGAAACTCAGGTGATATGCTTTGCGTATGGGACCCAGAGTCTTTTGAGATGGAAAGTAGCTAGGAGGCTAATGGTATTTTAGATGTGGTTAGGATATGGGGCCAAAAAAATGGAAAATCACGATCGTCAACATTTACTCCCCATGTGAACCACCAGCAAAGAAACAACTATGGTTCGAAATCATCAACAAGCTTCCACAGGACCCAAATGGATTATGGTGCCTATGATGGAATTTCAATGCAGTAAGGAACGTAGACGAATGCAAACATTAACAAAATAGTCCCACTAGTGAAATGAGAGATTTCGATCAATCTGTAAGGCAAACAAAGCTTGTAGACATCCCACTGTAGAAACACTGGTACACATGGGCAAACAAACGGTATACCTCAGCTAGCCGTCTAGATCGGTTCATTCTTTGTCTAGAATGGCTACTTATAAGGACAAGCCTCCACCAAATGTCCCTTGAACGAAAGACTTTGGATCATCGGTCGGTAATGCTCATGCAAGAGACAGTAGATTTTGGACTAACTCCATTTCGAACACTCAAATGCTGGAATGGAGTAAAAGAGTATGAAGCTTTTGTGAAAACAACTTGGGACAACTGCGCAGTGGCGGGAAAGAATGGATATAGGTTGCATGAGAAATTAAGGAATATGATGAAAGCTCTCCAAAGATGGAATAGGAACGTCTTCAGTCACGTAGGTAGGAATATATAGAAAAAGCATCAAGCGATAGCCTCATGAGACGAGATGGAGGAAAGAAGAAATCTAACGGAACTGGAGTTACAACAATAAATAGAGGACAAAAAAAATCTTCAAGTTCAACTTCGGAGGCAGGAGTAGATCCTCTTTCAAAAATCTAGCACGTCATGATTCCAAGACGGTGAAGGCAACCCAAAGTTCGGTTATTCAATAACTAGAAAACATAGACGGAGGAATGAACTGCGAGGATTAAATATAAATGATCGATGTACCGATGACATAACTAAGGTAAAGGCAAGGATAAAAGAACACATCAAATGGCATTTTGCCACAGATTTCTATGACTGAATCCAATTATCTCACCATGTCGGAGACTATGTCCTATCATGTCACAAACTTCTCGTACACATGTTTGAAGATGGAAATGCACCAGTTTTTCTTAAAGTTTGGATATGTAAGGGACATACACCTCCCAAAGACATTGGACCGCACATGTAGGAGATACATCTTCGTCATTTTAGCCCCCTCTGATCACACTCTTCGACTAGAGGATACGCTCGATGGTCTAATGCTGGGAACTTATCAATTGAGGGTAAGTTTAGTCAGGAGACCATAATCTAGGATGCAAGGGAAATAGGGGAGTGAAGACACTTCTATGAATGTACCGCAAACAGTGGTAGCAGCTCAAGTCCTTGCACCGCCAGGAAAGTCTCAACAATAAAAAATCAAAATGAGTTACTCCCAAGGCCGGAGGAAGTCCCTACCTTATAGAATGCCTTGTAGGGGAACTGCAATAGCAAACTGGTCCTGAACTAGTAGAAGCGGAACTCTTCAAGGTTGGCTACGAGGGCTTCATAGAAGCTTCACTGGAGGCAGGCAAAATAGTCATCAGATTGAAATTTGAGCCGATGAAGATTCAATTAATGGTTGAGGATGCAGTATGGGTTAGAGCAAGCCTTCAAAAATTCCGGGATGGCATGACAAAGAAGGTGAGAAATCGAGCAACATGGATCCAAATTCATGGCACGCCGCTCACGTGTTGGAATGAGATATTTTTCAACTAGGTAGCAGGCCGAATTGGGCGTTGCGTGAAGATTGTGAACTGCACGACCAACAAGACTAACCTCCTGGTCATAGAAGCACTAATTATTACAGACTCAGTTGATCGAATCACAACTTTAGTCGAGGTCGAAATGAGTGAATAAGACGGCAGCATGGGGCTCAACGATGGGACCAATCCGGCAGTTAGCACCACTGATTTTCCGACGCTATTTAGGGCAGTTTTCATTAGTGGAAGAGGCTTGTACCGCCGAGCTGATGGAGGAAGGCAAGGTAGTCGAGGAAGAAATTTTTATATCAAAAATCTCGCAGCCGCCTAGATTCAATGTGTCAGCAAACATAGGGGAAACTCCCTCTCAAAAATAGAGTTTTGGCCTGTAGAAGACATGAAAGTTTGCGAGCCAAAATTATATGAGGTGGATTTGGGTCTATCAAGGCAACCTCCAGGCCTTGTACAAGGAGATAGGCTTGACACTAACGAGCCATTGGGGCACATACTTGATGTAGAAACTAGCCCAATGAAAGCTATAGCTAGCAGGATAGATATAAGTAACACAATTGATGGGCCAAAAGACAGTCAGGTAGGGCTGGGTATTCGATATTCTAAAATGCCCATTTCCGATCTGAACTGAATTAATTTCAGAAGCGAAGTTTGAATTCTAATCCGTTTCGTATAGTTATTCGAAATTTGTAGATTCGGAATTCGGAAATATTTTGGAAATTTGGAATTCCGATCCGTTCCGAATAGTTATTTCTAAACAACAATAAAAAATTTAAAAAATATTTTGGACATTCGTAAATATTTTCAAGAACTAGAAGAAATATTTTGGAAATTCGAAAATATTTCATCTAAAACAATTTTTTAAAAAAAACTTTGGAATTCGGAAATTCGAATTCGAACCATATATTTCCGATCAGATTCAAAATATAATTCGGAACTTAAATCGTATTCCGATCTAATCCAAAATCTCGAATAATGATTTTGGATATAAATTCGGAAAATTTAAAAAATTGAAAATTTCGAATGCCAAGCCCTGTAGTCAGGCAATAGATGGGCTTAATTTAAATACAAATTCTGGGTAAAATGAACTATAGGTACTCAACGAGAAGTCGGAGTGCCAATCACTGCCCATGGTAACCGAGGCCCAATCCTTGGAAAAAGTTGAAAAAACGTTGGAACCAGCTCAAGCTAAAAAAAAATAGGTAAAAAGAAATCATCGGTGGCTGAGAATGTAGATAAACAAAGAGATCAACTTCAAAAGACAACCGATTTCTTCCTAGACATTGCAAGTACACCGAAAAAAGTTGATCTGAGTAGATGAGATGCTAAATGGATAACCAAGTCAGCAAAACTGTGTGTTGTACCGATTCATAATAGGGCTATAATAAATACTGGACTAGAGTCGGAGGAAATGTTTGACGACTAGTGCACTAGACGTGGAGCTCCTAGTTATTATGGAGCAAATGGAGGCGAGGGACCATAGAAGCATCGAAATATTCAGAAGGCAGGCAGCGACTGCAAAAAATGACATAATCAGCATTAATAAAAAGAACACAAAGGTGTTCACTTCGATTGTGGCTAATACTTTGAACCATTGGTTAAGTATTAAGTCAAGATAGATCAAGACATGTCTGTAAAAATTATTTTCTTTTAATAATATATTTAATTTCTACGATAAAAAAAATTCACTTCTCACCATGCCATTCATAGAGGAAGAAATCAGGAAGACAGTATTGTCACGTGCCTCAAATAAGAGCTCAGGTTCTAATGGCGTAAATTTCTATTTTATCAAACATCATTGGGAAATGATGAAGAAAGACATCATTGCCTTCACCAACAAATCCACAAAACAGCAAGCTAATAAAAGGTGTTAACTATACTCGCATCACGCTAACACCAAAAATATTAAGCCCAGGGAGAATCGAGCATTATCAACCGATCTCATCGAATGTGCATACAATATCTTGGCAAACATTCTGGCAAACCGCTAGAGCTATGTAATACCAAAAATAATCTTCCCCTAAAAGTGGATTTATAAAGGTTGACCAATTATGGATGGATTTATCATAGCAAATGAAGTCATTGAGGAAGTAAAACGCAACAAGAGAAAAGCTCTATTTCTAAAAGTGGATTTTGAAAAGGCCTTTGACTTAGTTGATTGGAGCAACCTTTCTAGGATGTTGGAGAAATTTGGAATCTGTGTGAAATAGCAAAACTGGATTTCAGAGTGCCTAACAACAACTACAATATTGGTCAATGGCAGCCCATCAGGGCATTTCGCATTACAAAGGGGACTCAGGCGAGGTGACCTCTTGATCGTCTTGGTAAACACCCAGCACATGATGGTACTGAGTACACACCCATTATCTTGCGAATCCTCCATGTTGTGTCTGCCTCAAGCCCCAGCGCCTCCAGCTCTAGTTCCACATCTCCCTGAGAACTTACCACCAGATGAGCTACCAGAAAATGGGTAATGGCAACAGGTACATAGAACAAGACAGAAAACACGAAAATCAGACAAAATCAAAGGCACATCAAATTAGGAGGTTCAAAAACAGAAAAAGACGCCCAACAGCTTCATAGCAAGATTATGAGCTTTGTAACGAATTTCTCTGCTAACTGGACAAAAGTGGAGATGAAAACACTCTTCTCCAAGTACGGATGTGTAAGAGACATATACTTACCGACTAGTTTGGGCAGAACAGGCCGACGCCTTATGTTTACATGATACGCTCTGATGGCGGGCATCCTGCAGCTGGAAAGCCAGCTCGACGGAATGGTGGTCGACTCCTATAAGCTGCGAGTGGGCCTCGTGAAGTCCAGGATTACCGAGGCATTGGAGAATCCTGGAGATGGAAAGCATGCCTCTTTAGTCAGTTTATCTCATGGTCATGTAGCAAAAGCAAGGATCAAGTTCGAGCAAACACCCTTAGAAATTGAACGGTTCAATACTTTTCTGATCGGTGAATTGAGACACTCGTCAAATCTAGTGCTAGTAACAATAACACTTTAGGAAGCGGGATACGCTGAGGCGTCATTGATTTCGTTGGAGGGTGGAGAAATAATGATTTGCCTCCAGTCAGAGCAGGCAAAGTCCCTGTTGCTTGCGGATGCAGCGACCTGGGTCGGAGCTGGCTTCTATAGCCTCAGGGATGGGAAGTCTAGCAAAAGCAACGGAATGGCGGCGTGGCTCTGAATATATGGCACCCCTTGCAGTGCGTGTGTTTTAACATATAAGGTGAATGTGTGCTACTATCTTAAAATCTTAGTATTATAGTGATTGATTGTAATACCATGTTTTGTTATAAGATGGATTATATTAGTGCTTGTAATCCATGTGATATATTTAACCCAAACAAATACCTTAAACAATTAACTGATGGAGAACCTTTAGTAACAACTTAATGGTCCAAGATCGATAACTTGATAGAGTAAACTATTGGAATTTAGATCTCGGACTTTTTCTTGCACACTTAATATGTTGTTAGTAACTTCAACAAGATATTAAGAAAAATATAGACAAAAACAGTCAAAATACCGGGTTTAATTCCCGTGGTTCACCGAGAGACTTAACCTTCAACTAATCCATGTTGGAGCTCCAAATCTGGAGTCTCACCACTCTTATTACTTCTCTTTCAGCCACAAACGGTGTAATATTCTCAAATACAACCACGAAACCCAAAAACAACCACACCTCCGAAAGAACCAAAACTACAAGAACACTTTCTTGTAGATCTATGGTGACAACAAGTCGCCTCCTCAAATCATACTCTAAAAAAGCCTAAACAACCACTTCGGAAGTCGAAAACCAGAGGTTTCGCCGGAAAAGTCTTGAGAGGGTTGAGAGAAGTCGAGAGAAAACTCGTATAGTGAGAGAAACTAATTCATCGAAATTGTGTTGATCAAGACACCAAAAGTTTATATATTCTTCCATCTTTCAATCCTGTCCGTCAAATGTGATTAATCGAACGGTCCACGAGTCTCCTTGATAAGTCACAAATCTGGTTGTTAAATCTGCTCCTCTTTGAATGGCTGAGATCATTTCTCACATATCGATTAAATGTAAACCATCCGATAATATTTAATATCAACAGTTCAGATCACATATAAGAGTGTTAGTTAAAATTGCATGCAGGCCATTAGATTACTTGTTATCAAAGGCTAGAAATAACTCATATCAAAGCACACGGATTCAGATGACATGTATCACAGCCGCAAGATCAATAAACTCATCAACAGTCTCGATTAAAGGCTTCATTAAGGGTAAGCATATAATTTCACAATCACTAATGACAGTTTGGTAATTAAACAACTTTTAACACAAACTTATTGAGAAAATGAGGAAATAATGTATGTATTTTATCTATAAAAAATCTAACTCAATACTAAACAATCAGGGAATTGACCAATGTCATACCGAAAGCGTGACTAATGAAGCACAAACTGTAGATTGATAGCTTTATTTCTCCATGTTCTTCAGCATTTCACGTGGAGATGGGAGATGGTCCCTTCCCTTTGGAATCCGCGACTGAAATTTGTCAACCAATCATTGATGAAGAATAATGACTACTAATGTCAATACATGTGTACACATATAGAGAGAGAATTATTGCATATATAAAAAAGATCTATGGTTCATTGTCCACATGTTTTGGCTATTTCAATTGAGACTATTAGAGTTAGAGTAATTATGAAAAATACAAAATTATCGGTTATATCTGCACTAACGCTTCCATCAGATTTGTTTAAATTAAGCTCGTGTGGGTGACAGTATACTGGGGATGGGTGACTACTCAAAAGTTCTCGTATTGCATTCTACGATAAAAATAATAATTTGTAATCTCCACTAGGGCACTAGGCTAGTTTGCTGGTAACGGGCCTAGGCCCATATCATTAATAATAAACTCTGGAGTTTTTGTTGAGGCCCTGACCATTACAATGTTCCAGGCCCGCACTTGTTTTATATTATATTTCTAAATAATATATTATTGTTTATTCATGTCTTTTACTATTTGATTTTATATATAATTTACTAATATTTTTAATAGATGAAATACCAAAGGGTTTAAGCTTTGAACCTAGAGTGATTATGGCATCAATTCAATCATTAGGTCAATGACCACTTAAGATATGATTTATTAATTTAGATCATACCACTTCTGGATGGTTCTTGCACTTTTCAAGAAGTCCTGAAATTAAGAGAAAATAGTAAAGCAACTTTTTACCAAATCTACTGAGTATTTGCAATAGATCGTATAGATAAAAGAGAGTTAGAAAACAATTTGATAATTTTTTTTAAGAAGCTAGTTCACTTCAACTTCATCTGAAAGCGTTTTACTTTTTTTTTGGTAAGCAAAATTTCATATATGGTATAAGTATTTACAAAATGGAAAAAACAAAGCAAAACAAAAGCAGAGTATAGACTAGGTTTATAATGGCGACGAAATGATGAAATCGGTGGTGGCGTCTCAATCGTGAAAACTGTATGTCATGCCCTCTAGTATAGCTAAGGTGAATTGGTACATGTCTCCCCTAAAATCATGAATGCACAAGTATCTCCGCATTCAGTTCATCGTCATCATCCGCTTTTTACCAAATCTGGATATCATGACTATCAACTTATCAATATCCTTTTTGGGGAGTATTGGTACATAGCTCCTTTCAGTTTTGTGAGCTATCCCTGTAATGTATAGATGACATAACCAGTTGGGCAAGGATATACAGTACACTTTCGAGAAGTCAACCAGCCTCAATAATCAATCTGACCATAGTCTTCATGTGTTGTCAGCTAGTCTATATGTTGAAAGAGTCTTGAATCTTGAGTAAATTTCTTTCAAGGTATCAGCTTGATTCATATGTAGTCTACCCTTTCCCTTGTACATGGGACCTTTTGCATCCTTGCTCTCTAGATATCTTTTCGCATGTGAGAGCAGACTTCTTTGTAGTTCTCGACTGATCAACCTCCTTTCTTTTAAGGAATCAGCTTGGTTATCATGTAATCTGTCTTTTCAAATCGCATGGGAGAGTTCCCTTCGGGTCTTGTTAAGCTTCTTGTTTAGCTTATGGTCCATATGTCCCCTTCTAGTCTGCTATGTCACGACAGCCCTTTGTAGGAAACTTGTGACACGCATCTTCCTTTTTTGAGTGCAGCAGATTCTGGGATCAGTCAAATACTTTCATCTCACTTCATGTTGTTTAGTTCATAGAACATTTGTATGCTTTGAATGTATCAGGTTCTGTGTATACTATCTTCAAGGTATATTTCCAGTCAGTATGGAATAGATGGATTGAGAATGTAGGTTGTCTTTGAGTAGCAATGGTTGGACACTCCTCAACTTAAGTAAAGATGTGAGGTATACTAGTGGAGTCATGGTGTAGGTGCCCTTCCGTATGGTTGAAGACCACACTTAAGAATGGCAAAAAGCCAAACTACCAGCCCTAACCTGTACCTTGATGAAATGAAGAGATAGTGAGATTGAACAATAATATTACTTAGCACATACCTGGTTATTCTGATGTACCTCCAGGAGTTTATGCCTCTGCCACAGCTGCTGCTGTGGTTCATCCAGATTTGCTTCAACCTAACCTGCACCTCATTGACATAGGGAGATAAACGAGTATTCTGCTGGAATCTTAACTAATCAATTTAAGTGCAATGATTAGTATGACCACTCCTAGCCAGTGTGTCTTTTAGCTTTGCGCCTGTGATAGGAGACTACCTGCACTTAAACAATTAGAAATCACCCTTCTTGAGGGCTTAAACAGGCCTGTGGAGAGAGCATCCAGTCTGAAACGTTATAGGGGAATGATATGGCCTGCTTCCTGTAATGGATCCAAAGCCATGTTTGAAGTTGTATATCGTGTAGTAACAAATAAATATGGGGGGAAATACTGGAAAAAATGAGACCTATTTCTAGCTTTCCATACCGTCCAGACCATGGACATCCAGATAGAGTCCCAAGCAGGGATACAGATTCCAGGAGGAGCCAGAGAGAGGAATACCTGAAGTGTAGGAATGCATGGAGCTCCAGAAGCAGCAGGTAGGTGGCAGAGCAAGCCAAGAGTTTAATCCATTCCATAGTCTTCGTGAGATAGCACATTCAGAAAAGAAGTGCAAAGATGTTTCATCAAAATCATGGCATAGAGAACAGAGAACTTCTTGATCAACAGGTATAACTCCTCTTCTCTGGAGATTGGCTTTGGTAGGAACTGCATCTTGGATTAATATCCATGCAAACATACTGATGTTTGTTGGTGCCATGCTTTTCCATATATGCTTAGAAAGTGACACATGTAAGGGTGAGAATTCATGTTGTGAATAAGAGATAATAGAGCTGTAAGCAACTCTCGCTGTATAGTTCCCTTCCTTGTGAAGTTTGAAGATGTATTTGTCCTGGACATTAGCTTGTGGACTTATGTTCAGTAAGGCTGCAGAGAGTTCAGATAAATCAGTAAGATCATTTGGATAGTTGCCTCCATCATCTCCAACACCAGGTCCATTTACCATCTATCCATTCACCTGCATCAGCAACAAGGATTTCTTTTTCCAGCTCATTTCTGAACAGTCTAGGATAGCTCTCTTACAGAATCGTGTTGTTCAACCACCTGTCTGTCCACATCCTTATTCAGCTACCACTTCCTAATTTCAGCAGTATGTTATCTCTGAACCATCTTGCATTCAAGTTTTCCAGAAGGGTGAGCCACCATTCAGAGGCATATCTATGTCCTCTAGGTCTTCCAGCCCCTTAGCTGTAGTTAGGAGAGAGGAGCGCTCTTCTTCCTGCAATACAGAGAGAGGCCTTGCTCCCATATTTCGAACCCAGAATCTCAGTGATGAATGATGGCTCATTGTTGAGTATTTGGAGTCCCCACTTGCCCAGCATGGCAGTATTGAAAGAGGGGAGACAACGGACGCCCAAGCCACCCTTGTCTATGGATGTGGTCACTTTCTTCCAAGAACCTAGACACAATGTTTTCTTTTCTTTAGTGCTTCCCCAGAGAAACCCCCTTTGTATGGATAACAACTGCTTAAGGATAGTTTTAGGAGCCTTGTAGCACGAGAAAAAGTGATATGGGAGGGCTGACAGCACCGATTTAAGAAGGGCTACTTTACCTCCATAAGACAGCTGCTTGTGATCCCAGGTGGTTAGAGCAAAGCAAAATTTGTTCAAGACTGGCTGCCAGGTGATAGACTTCTTTAACCGCGCGCCTACTGGTAAGCCCAGGTACTTGAATGGAGTAGCAGCAGATTGACACAGAAGATAAGAAGCCATATCATCCAAAACTGTTGAGTCCACATTGACACCTATCAACTTGCTTTTTGCAAAGTTGATTTTCAAGCCTGAGATTAATTCAAAGTTCAGCAGGATGGCTTTGACGGTTTGCACTGATTTCTAGTTTGCTTGGCTGAATAAAATGGTATCATCAGCGAACTGGAAGTGAGAGACTTGCACTTTTTTTTGGCCTATACACAAACCTGAGAGGAGTTTCAAATCAGCAGCTCGAGAAGGGGGAGATAGGATCTCCTTACCTAATGCCACAGGATGGAGTAAATTCCTTGGTGGGGTTCCCGTTGATGAGAATAGAAGAAGATACTGACTCTAGGAGGCCACGGATCCACCATAACCAGCAGGCAGGGAAGTTAATTTTGTCCATTATATGTAGCAAGTAATTCCAGTGTATTGTGTCAAAATCCTTCTCGAAGTCGACCTTAAATATCAGTGCTTGCCTATTATGCTTTTTAATTTCATCTATAACCTCGTTTGCAACAACCACACTGTCAAGCAACTTCCTTCCTTTAATAAATGCTGACTGTGTATTGCTGATTAGAGGGCCAATAACCTGCCTAATTCTATTTGCTAGGACCTTGGAGATGATCTTTGGCATGGCTCCAATGAGAGTGATTGGCCTATAGTCCTTGACATACAATGGGTTTCCTTATTTGGCAATCAAAGTGATATGAGAGGCATTGCTTCCCCTGCACAGCTTTCTCCTCTGATAGAATTCGTGCATCAGTTTCAATATATCTGATTTCATGGTGTGTAGGAAGAGTTTAATGAAGTGAAAGTTGAGGCCATTAGGTCCTGGGCTCTTTTGGCTGCCACATTCAGATATTGCTTCTAGGATTTTAGGTTCCGTGAATGGTTGCTGCAGAAATCTTTTGCTAAGAGGATCCAGTGTTCTGACTTGGGTTAGGAGAAGTGACCTGATAGCTATTTTTTCAGTGAACCGTTCCTTGAAGTGGCTAAAGAAACAGTCTTTGATCTGTTCAGATTCTGCCAACCATATTGAGCCGTCCCACACACCATCAATCCTGTTAGCATCCCTTGACTTTTTCAGACTGTTATGAAAGAATGCAGAGTTTGCATCACCGTGTTTGATCCATTGTATCCGTGACTTCTGATATGCATTGCTGTTAATTTGTCTTGAGATGCTTTGTAGTTTAAGAAGCAGATCAGTTAGCTCCTGCTGATCTATACCGAGAGCTTCATTATCTTCAACAGCCAACTCAATAATCTTGATGATGTGGAGCAATGATTTCCTCTGTTCATTCAGATTATGTGGCCTTGTATTGTTCCATATTTTAATGCTCTCTCTCAAGATCTTAGTCTTCATCAATAGCTGGAAACTCATATACCCTGTTATGGTGGTATTGCGCCATACTTGTTCAACCATATCAGTGAAGGAACTGTCCAATAGCCAGGAATCAAGTACCTTCAGGGGTTTAAGACCCCAATTCAGTTGCTTGGAGGAGAGGCTCACTGGGCAGTGGTCAGACCCCTCCTTATCCAAACTTTCTTGAGTCCAAGTTTCATCCGAATCAAGCCATTTGGAGCTGACTAGGAACCGATCTAACCTGCTCATTGCTCTCAAAGATTGCAGGTACCAAGTATATTTCCTTCTTACCATGTTCAGATTCAGAAGCTCCAGATGATTAATAAAGGAGTTAAATGAGGCCACTTCCTGGACATTGTTGTGGGCAACTACTCCTCTCATGTCATTCAGTTTAGCCACAGCATTAAAGTCTCCCATAATGCAACATTTATCAGATTTGAGAGGGAGCAGAATCTCGGTCAAGGCTTGCCACTGAGCTTGTTTTCCTGCTAAGTCACTGGTGCCGTATACATTTATCATATGTGAGGGATTATGTTCTCCATGCCAGTGACCAGATATACCCAAGAACCCTGCACCTGAGAATAAAGATGATCTAGTGAACTTGTTTCTATTCCACATACATAGTAGCCCTCCAGAATGACCAGAAGAACCTGAGTAGCACCAATCGAAGTCACCATCAGTCCACAAATATGAGCAGAGTCTTTTCTCAATATTCTGTAGCTTGGTCTCCTGTATACTTATGAAATCCACCTTCTCTCTTGATAGTAGATGTTTTACTTGACTTCTCCTCTCCTGTCCACCCAACCCACACACATTGTAGGTCACTATTTTCATGGATAAGTAGTGGTTCTACTCCCAGCATGGGAGGATGAAGCCACTTTAGCTTTGGAGGTTGAGGTCTCTTGACAGGCCTTGTTCATGTCTTCCAGAAGTCCACGGAAGTGTTCATAATAATGGCCATAAGCAACACCAAGTTGTGCACCCACTGCCATGATAGACTCTGCTGCTTTAAGGGGGTCACGCAGTTGTCCTGGGGGCTGGGGTAGGGGGGCTAACCGAAGATTGAGCTCCTAACTGAGCGAGCCACTCCTCTAGGATGGCTAGGTTTTTTGCTCTTATAGGGTCTATCTCCTGTCTAGTCTGGCTTCGAGTTTTAGGTCGACCTTTTGGCCTACCTACTGGTCTTCCTACTTTCTTATGAGTAGGGGATTCTATATTATGAATTGGTACTGAGGTAGTTGGCAAAGCAGGGGCACCTATAGGTAGGGGAGGGAAATCTTTGAAGATTACATGTATCTCGGTTAAGGTGTCTTCTTGAAGAATAGTTTGAAGGGGCATATGATGAGGATGAGATGGACTCGATGGTAATACAGGATGAGATGGACTAGAAGGTAATAAAGGATCAAATCGATCACCTAGGGATTCATTACTAGGTGGAGATGAAGGATTGTCCATCAGGACAAGCCTGACAGGACTCAATGGGGGTAATGGCCCCTGCTTCGGGTATAGGACTTAGATGGGCATTAGGAGTTGGAGTCATAACTACATCTGCTACTATCTTGACAGGCTCTTCAAGTTGAAGTTGGGAGTATAAATCTGCTCTCATGTCAGTAAGAGAAGGAGGCCACCAACTAATCTTAGGAGGAAGCCATTGATGAGCTATTTTTGGTGGTGAAGGGCAGAGGGCCACAGGTTCAGTAGAGACCAGCTGAACAGATTGGTCAGGTGGGGCATGTTCCATAGGATGTTCCTGGGAGTAATCTATGGACTGGTCAACCGAAGGATCAGCAGAGGAAGTAGATTCCGAGTCAGTCATAAGGTCATCCTGCCAAGATGAATCCTGCTTGACTATTTCGAGGACATGTAAAGTATGCACATTATTATCTACTGTCACCTGCATACATTGAGCAATTTTCTGACCTAAGGGAATTTGTACTACCAAGTAAGCTGCTGATAGATCCAGTTTATTAAGGGTGATGTTTGCAATGGAGATGAAGGATCCTAACTTGTTGCCTATGATGGATAGATTATGCTGAGATCAGGCTTGGAGGGGTAATCCAAAGATCTGTAACCAGCAGACACGACTAGTAGCCGATTTTCTGGGTGACCATGGTGTAATATCAAACACCCACGTTGCCAACCAAAGCCGATCGTTGGTTATGAGGTTACTCAGGTCAAGAGGTTCATCCTCCCACAGCAGAACCGTCTCAGAGCACAAGGGGCTGACTTTCACATTCAAGTAGCCTGCAGCTCGGAGACCTCTCTGCAGAACACACCATGAGCATTTTTGTTTTAGTGTAGCCACATAACTGTGGCTTAGACACAAGTTTGGATCTATACTAGATGTAAGTGATAGTCTCTCCACCTGTTCAGGTTTAGCAGGTGAGGCCTCCACTGTTTTAATGGGCAGAAGTTTTAGAGTGTTTGGGGGTTTCTGGTTAGGTGCAGTACTCCTCATATCTGAGGTGGGCCTGGTTTTTGGATATCTTGCACAGTTGGCTTGCAAGAAGTAAGAACCAATCCAGGTGTTGTTGAGTTTAAAGAGCATTAACTCAACATCTTCCACCTTCTGAAATTCCACAAAGCCAAAGTGGAGGCCTCTGTTATTCAGCTTACAAGCGACCGAGATCTTTTGGATCTTGCCTTGGTGTTTCAAGACACTTCTCAATCGGTCGGTGTCGCAGCCTTTGGGAAAGTTCTTGAGGTAGAAGCAGGTAGCATCAGAGGAAAGTGACTGTGGCTGAACTCTAGGTCCCAGTCTTTCGTGAACAGGGATAGGGTTTTGAGATGGAAGTAGTGGGTACGAAGAAGACTGGGACTGAAACATCGGTGCTTGGCCAGATTTAATGGCGGCTCTTTTCATCAATCTGAGTTGATGAGCGGGAATAGTCCAGGGATTTATGACCTTTTAGCACGCTGGAAGAAGGGGCGAGAAGGAGAAACGGAGGAAATAGAGAGTGAACGAGACAGAACAGGGTGAAGGCAGAGTAGATGCTCCCCGGGAGCACGAAGCTACCCGGGTGAGCAGATTGAACGGAGGTGGAAGTCACCAGGGAGTGCAGCTACCGGAGACAGTCGAGCCAACAGTGAAGGAATTCGAATTCGCCATTGTATGGAGGGAACACATTTTAACTATGTTAAATGAGTAATTCTTAGTATACATGATTAAGAATTAATTTATTTTGCTTAGTGTAATTTAATTATTAGTATGCGTGATTAGAAATTAAATTTATTTTGCTTAGTAGAATTTAATTCTTAGTATACATGATTAGGAATAATTAATTCTTAGTATGCATGATTAGGAATAATATGCTAAATGCAGTTTCAATTCCAATCGTGCTTATGTGAATTAAGAATTAATTTTATTAGAGAATATATTTTCAATAAATAAAATTAATGAACAAATAATTAATAACTTTGTGTAATTAAATGACAGTAATCAAAATCACATTACCATCATTATTTCGAATTTCAAAAGAAATTCGCATTAATCGTACTCGTGAGGGGTTGTCTAGGGCTGGTTGTTAAGTGAGACCCTTGTGAC
>JAOWBN010112947.1:0-19481 GCA_028565015.1 Pinguicula moranensis
CAAATCTTATGATTACTACCTAACCAAGTACGTGGTTTCACATGCTAAATCTGGCGCACCAATTCCAATCTGATAAAGTTGTTTGTCACTGGAGAAGTGGTACCATCCAAGAGCAAAAGCGGGAATTTTAAGGAGAAAGTTCCAATTGTCCAAAAATATAATCTTTGTCAATTTCTAATCTCGATAGAAATTAATACAATATGGACCATCTTGATTGCTGTTCTTCAAAGAGCCACACATATTTTGTGGCCTGATGAAATGTATAGACACGATGAAGATTCAATCTTCAATAAATTAAATTAAATAAACACGAGTGACACTTCCAAAAAAACAATCCTTAGATTTTAGTGTTGGGGGCGGGAGGGAGGGTGTCATATATTTTTAATTTTTTAATTATATGTTTTTAATTCTCGTCCGTCCTGAAATATCAAAATTAAATTTTTGCCCCCTTCTAAAAAAATTATGAGTTAGCCCCTAGTGACGTTAATATTAAAATAGTGAAATAAGATTGTAGACCCAAATATGAATGAATCTCTAATAATCTCACCGTTACTCGTGCACTCTTATATATAGATCACAAAGTTACATAAATCTTAATTATAATATAATTATACATAAATCACAATTCTTACACTATTATAGAGTATAGTATGAATTTTTAAGACAATACTCCTAGGGTGATATTTATCAAATAGTTTGTGTGAGGGTCCTCCATTTTTTCCTCCTGCAAAATCCATAAACTTTCTGCCAAACTTTCCACTCCAATATCTATCTTTTCAATAATTGCATCCTCCTAAATTATTCTTCCCGTTACATTTTCTCCATATTTTCCAGAAAACAAAACAAAACAAAAATATAACTAAAGTTTCACATGAACATGGCATGGGCAAGCACATGAGCTGAGGGCCACCTTGTCGGGGCGACCTGAAGATGTACGATGATATTACAATGCACACGGGGTTTTATGGGTCAGGGGGTCGGATCCGGAGCGGACCCATCCATCCATGCAAGTTTTGTCGTCATGCATCGATGGAACAGAACAGAGCCACATGCATGATCCATCATATATTATCATTTATGTGCATGTGTGACTATGAGGCTCGTGTCGCTTCTGCTTGGAGGGTTTATTGTTAGAATGTTACGTGAGGGAACAAAAATCTTGATTGGATAATTCTTACATTTTGCATTCATGATATAAATATTTTCTAGACAACGAAAATTATCATGTGTGTATGTTGGAAAATGATATAGCGCACAAATTTTTAACAAGAAAATTACAAGAATGATGGGCCCCACGTGTTAAACACAAATCTCAACCACCCATTTGGTGTGAAGCACATGGGACCCACCATTGTTGTGGAATTCGTGGGCAAGAATTTGTGTGCTATATCATTTCTTGTGTATGTTGGATGCTCGAGAAATGATATAGCGAAAGAATTATAGGCACAAGAAACATAAGAAAGGTGGGGTCCGGGTGTTTAACACCAATCCCCACGTGTTAAACACCAATCCCAACTGTCCATCTACACGGGCCTCACCTTTCTTATATTTCTTGCGCGTACAATTCTTGCGCTATATCAGTTCTCTGGATGTTCTGCTAATTTATTCTGAAAAAGTCGTGCGTGTCTATCCTCCCTTTCTCGCTGGAAGTAGTCCTGAAAAATTGCTTAGGGTTAGGCTATGTGATCCAACCAACTAGTTCTTCAGATCATAAACAATTGTTACCAAGACACTCCCGTTCTGCAATATCTTTTCTTTGGGGTAGATTAAATTTCATTAACTTTTTTTTTTTTTTTATTAAAAAACGAAATTTATTACAGTTTGGACAACTCCTGTCCCTTCTAAGTTGAGTATGTGAAGAGGATGCTTCTCCACCTCCTTAAAACCTACCCCGGCAAACCTTGGGCTAGGAAAATCCGGGTGTAGGAAAGAGTGTGGCAGAGGCAGCCTCTTTTGTACATGTTCCTGACTTGTCCTTGCTTATCCTGCTCTGTATGTTTGTGGGGAGAGATTCTAGTGAAGATAGCATGAAGTCCCCTTTTTTGGATCCCAGTGTTCCCAAATCCATTGCAGCTTTATTTCCATTCTTTGTGCAGAGTGTTATTGATGGATATCTATGAAGTGTCAGAAGTCTGTGGATGAGCTTCGCCTGTTTTCGAATCCTCCACCTGCAAGTTGTTTTTCCGTGTATGCTGTGCAGCAGTTGTGGAGATGTTGTCTCTATTTCCATGTTCGTCAGGCCTAGCTGTGTGCATTGTAGTATTCCGTTGTGTAGTATGTCTGCCTCTGCTTCTATCATTGTGCCACTTGAGAGTCGCATTGCAAATGCCAACACTAAATCTCCTTGGGCATCTCTGATTATTCCTCCTCCAGTTGGTCGACCCTCTTTCCATGAGACCGCAGTGTTCAATTTAAATCCTGTGGGGGATGGGGTCCATTTTCCTTTTATTTTGGGAGTTGATTTGCTTGGTGCCATTTGCTTAATGTTTAATTTTTCCAGGGAGATCGTTTCTGATTGTTTGTGTGGCTTGTATAGAGTTGTGCACGAGGATATGGCCGTAATTAGGTCGTGCACTGCTTTGATGGTTGTATTGGAGGTTGTTTGTCTATCTTGGTATCGATTTGAGCATCGATGTTTCCATATTTCCCAACAGATTATAGGTGGTATCAATTTTTGTATAAATCTTGTTGTTTTTTCTGTTGTTACCGGGTTCCATTTTGACAACCTGTCTTCTATCGATTGTGCACTGCTTTTTGGGATGTTGAAGATGTCGTCAAAATGTTCCCAGATTTCATTTGCTAATTCCCCTTGGGCAAATAAGTGCTGCAAGGTCTCCTCTGATGGGTTCTCTGAGCAGCAGGAGCATTTGGAGACCAGGTTTATTCCTCTCTTTTTTATTTTCTCATCAACTGGTATTATATTATGCAAGATTCTCCACATGTGTATGCTTACCTTGGTGGGTAAGTGTGTGTCCCATATTTTGCTAAATTTTCCTTGTGGGGTTTTACGGTTCCTTATTGTATTCCATGCAGTTTTGGTTGTGAATTTCCCATCATCTGTTGGTTCCCATATCTGTTGGTCCTTCCCCTCTGTGATCTGGGTTGTTGAGATTTTTTCCAATAGTTGTAGATCATCTGGGATTTCCTCTTTTAATGCCGATGTGGACCATTGATTATTTCTTATAAAATTTTTGATGAGGGCGTTGGGATTTTTAATTGTATGGGTGTGTGCTAGTATTTGCCCATTATGCCATTTTTCCCACCAAAAGCTGATCTCTCCATGCCCAATTTCCCATCTTGTGTTATTTCTCATTATTTCTTGGGCTGAGATTAGTCTTCTCCATGTGTGTGATTGTAGGGCACTTGTGTGTGTGGATTTGTATTTTTGTTTCATAAATTTTGCCCATAAAGATTCTCCTTGTCTTAGTTCCCAACATAATTTTAGGGTAAATGTTGTAACCATGTCTTTGATTCTTCTTATTCCTAAACCGCTCTCCTGTGTAGGGAGGCAAATGTCTTTCCATTTTTTCCAATGCAGCTTGTTCTTATCATTCTCCTGTCCCCATAAAAAATCTGCAAATTTGGATTCAATTCGGTTAATTGTCCGGTTGTTTGGTTGAAGCGATGTGAATAGGTATGTGGGTATGCTTGTTAGTGTTGATTTTATCAATGTGAGTCTACCTCCTATCGAGAGGTATTTACCTCTCCATCCCTCTAATTTCGCTTCAATTTTTTGTATTAGATTAGAAAAAAGTGTGGCTTTTTTCCTTCCGAAATATAGCGGACATCCTAGGTATGTGATTGGTAGAGGACTTCTTTTGATTCCAAGGATGTTATTTATTATCTGTAGTCTGGTCTTGGGGGTTTTATCTGAGATTATGAAACTGCTTTTTGTTTTATTAACCATCTGACCCGAGCATTGCTCGTAGTCTGTAATGATTTTCAGATTGGCTGAAAGAGCTCTTTTGGTCCCCCTGGTGAAGACAATAATATCATCGGCGTAGGCCAGATGTGATACTCCCATACATCCTACCGGAACCCGATATTGGAGATTTGGTTGGTCTAGGGCTAGGTGGTTTAGATTTCTGCTGAGAACCTCTGATGCTATGATAAAGAGGCTTGGGGAGAGGGGGTCTCCTTGTCTCAGTCCTCTTGAGGAGGGGAAAAAGCCGTGGCTTATTCCATTAACTAAGACCGAGAACCAGCAAGTTGAGATCGACCTCCAAATCATGTCTATGAATATTTCAGAGAAGCCGAATGCTCGGAGTGTGTTGATGATGTGAAGCCATGATATTCTGTCAAAGGCTTTGGCCATGTCCAATTTTATTGCAATATTTTGTCCTTGTTGCTTCTTGTTTAGGTAATGTAGCATTTCCTGTGCCATTATTGTGTTATCTGTTATTGTTCTTCCTTTGACAAAGCCACTTTGTTGAGGTGAGATTATGAGTGGAAGAATTGTTATTAGTCTCGATGATAAAATTTTGCTTATGATTTTTCCTATGAAGTTGCAAAGTGATATTGGTCTAAAATCTGAGCAGGTGGTCGGGTTATCAATTTTTGGGATTAGACAAATTAAAGTGCTGTTTATTGATTTTGGCAAATTTTTCCCTGAGAAGAAGGTGTGGACTGCGGTGTGTAAATCTGTTTTGATTATGTCCCAGCAAGTTTTGTAGAAGTGCCCCGTGAATCCATCAGGTCCCGGTGCACTGTCGCTATCCATTGTGAAGACTGCCTTTTTTATTTCTTCCAGATCTGGCCACTGCACTAGCATTTGGTTTATGTTATCTGTTATTATTTTGGGGATTTGCTCAAATAAATGTGGTTGGTTTATTATATTTTCCCCTGAAAGCTGTTTTGTGAAGTGGTCTATGAATAAATCCGGGATCTTCTCTCGCTCCACAATTTGATTTTCGTTATTTGTGAGTTTGGAGGGATATGTTTTAAGTCTTTTGAGTTTTACTGTTCTATGGAAAAAAGAGGTGTTTTTGTCGCCCTCTTTGAGCCATTTGATTCTTGATTTTTGTCTCCATAACATTTCTTCTGCTAATAGATTTTTCTTGAGGACCGCCTGGGCATGATGCCAGGCTATTCTGTCTTGGTCTGCTCCGGATATTTCATAATTTTGTTGGAGTTGTAGCATGTCGTTTTCAGATGTTTTAATATTTTCTTGTATATTTCCATATCCTGTTTTGTTCCAAATTCGAAGTGTGTTTCGTAGTCTTTTTAGCTTAAGTCCAATTGCTACCAATGCATTATTTGTTTCGAGAGGTTCATTCCATGATTGTTGGATTATTGACATAAAATCTTTGTGGTTGATCCAAAATTGTTGGAATTGGAAACGGGTTGGGTACCTTTGATCTGACGTTGTTAGTTCTAGAAGCAATGGGGCATGATCAGAGAGTCCCCTATGTAGGTGGGTTACTTCGACTTTTGGGGCCTGAAGTAGCCATGATTCAGATATCAATACTCTGTCTAATCTTTTGTATATTCTTGCTTGGCCCGCTCTATTGTTACACCAGGTATATCGACTCCCTTTAAAACCTACATCTGTTAGTTTACTATCTTCTATTGATTCTGAGAAATCTCTGGCTGAATTTTGGTCTATGGGGCGCCCTCCCATTTTTTCGTTTTGATTTAGGGCCACATTAAAGTCGCCTCCTATTAATAATGGCTCTGCCACTCTTGTGCTTAAATTTTTAATGTCTGCCCATAAACTTCTTCTTTCATTTCTAGTGCATTTTGCGTGAACGCATCCTAGGTAGCAACTTTGATTTGTTTTTTTGTTTTGGATTTTAGTTACTAGGAGTTGGTCTGTATCAAGATAGATTGTGCAGAGAATGTGTTCTTTCCAGCTAATCCATATATTATTTGTGTGATTCGTTATTCCCCCATGCATTTTTAGTTGATTCTGGACTGTTTTGATTTTGTGGGTATCAATTTTTGGTTCTAATATTATGACAATTTCTAGCTTGTGCAGTTTGATTAAGTTTTTTAGCCTTTTGACGGTTGCTACATTTCCTATTCCTCTGGCGTTCCAGAAGAGAGATTTACTCATTGTTTTTTGTTTGTCTTTGATCGGGTACTGTATTGTTTGGGGTATTGGATGTCTTGTTTGTTCATGTGTTCTTCCCTTTGGCTTTTATCTTGTTTTTCATTCACCTGCTTTTGTATTTCTTCTATTATATTGTTGTCCTCCTCTTCTTCATCAGAGCTACTACTATCACTTCCCATCTGCCAGAGTTTAGATTTAATGCCTTCTGGGGTTTCTGTGTGTGTTGCATTTTCTGAGATTTCCTGTGTTAATTCTGTGTATCTTTGTATTTTATTGGTTCCAGGTGTGATTGGAGGGATGTGAATTGATATGGAGCTGATTTTTATTTCTTCTGTTTCTGTTTGGATTGGCAGTATCTTGTGTTCTGCTTTTTTGCGTTGTTCTTCTGTTTTTGCAGATTGTTGTCTGTCCTGTGGGGCTGTAATTTCCTTATCAGATTTGTTAATTGGGGTGCTCTCGGTGGCCCCGTGGGACTTTTGGTTTTCAGTGTTAGATTGTTCCAGGTGTGCTGTTTGGATTTTTTTGGTCTCAGGGACCAATTCTGGCAGTTTTCCAGCATTTGCTGTGTGTTTGCTTCCAGCCATTTTGGCATTTTGTTCGGTCTGTGATATTGTTCCAGCATTTGCTGTGAGTTTTTGGATGTGTGGGAGTTGTTTGTCAGAGGCAGTGATTTTGCCCTGTTCTTCATTTTTAGACAGGAATAAGCATGCTTCAACATCAATCACAGGGCAATCCAAACTTAATATGTTATCAGTAATTTCAGTAAGATCAGTGCATGAATCAGGTAATTTACTAGCATCAAAACCAGTTTTCAGACCAGAATGTGCACTGCCTAATCCTTCGATTTTTTCTGTTTGAGTTTTACTACTTCCAGTACGTTCAGTGTTTACCTGGCTATTCTCAGAATGTGCAGCAGAGTTTTTCCTAGCAGTGCCTAGTGATAAATTTTCTTTTTCCAGTTCTTTATCCAGTTCTTTGGTTGTATTGACATTTTCACTTGATTTTCCGATTACCACATCATCAGTAGCCACTTTAACCACATTATCAATAGCCACTTTAGCCACGTTGTCATTTTCAACCTCATTTTCATTTTCAACCACATTTTCATTTTCAGCCACTTTTTCCTTTTCAGCCCCTTTTTCACTAGCCGAATTACCACTAACTCTACCAGACTTTGCAGCCACCTTACCACCTGCAATTTCAGTCACTTTTTCAACATTTTCAGTCACTTTTTCAATAGCCACATTACCACTCACTCTACCAGACTTAGCCAAATTACCAGACATTACAGTCACCTTACCTCCATCATTTTTAGCCACATTATCAATGTCCACATTATCAATAACCACATTTTCAGTAGCCACATTTTCAATATTCTCATTGTCAGTTTCAGCCACGGTACCATTAACTCTAACAGATTTGTTGGTGCTTTTGTCTTCCATTTCATTTCCAGCATCTTTAATCTGGTGGTTCATGTTTTGTAGGTTAGCTCGATATTTCCTTAGTAGAGTTCCTATCTTATCCATTTGGGTGGTGATCACTGGGTCAGCTAGGTTCTCCGTCCTATTCTTTTCCATAGACATATGTGCTTTATTGGCATTATCAAGCATTTTAGAGTTTTCAGGCACATTAACATTTTCCATTTCTATGATCTTTTTGTTAGCCTCTGTCTTCTCGGTACTAACTAATGGTGCTCTTCTATCAGTCAAGTTGGTGGCCTTTTCAGTTATCTTAATTTCATCAGTTGCATTATCAATAGATTTTTTGGCAGCAGCTATTTCATCAGGCATTTTAGCAATATCACTTTGAGGGGCTGATGACTTACCTGCATCCATAGCGTTTGTGTGCATTGAGGTACCTGCCTTTTCTGTTTTTGCTGAAGCTTCTCCTCCTCTGTTGGTGGCCACCATTTCAATTGGCAGCTTGGTGATTTGTTGGTACGTTTGTACCACTTTGAACTTCCCTTTATTCCCGGGTTTGCGAGGTTGATCTGATTTTGCTGTTTCCTTCCGTAATACAACCTCCGGGTTCAAGATTATACAGGATTGTTTGGAGTGACCTTGCTTGAGGCAGTGGGTACAGTATTGTGGTACTTGCTCGTATTCTATCCGCTGCCAAAATCCTTCACTTCCGGCCACTATCCAAATTCGTTTCGGTGGTTCTTTTATTAAATCCAGCTCCACACAGTATCGTAAATCCTTTTTGTGTTGTCCTGATACCTTCAAATTCTATTTGCCGCTATTGCTCTTTTCTTCTCAAGTAGTTCGAGGTCTAGCATTGAGCCTTTTGTTTTTTGCCTATTTCATAGTTTTAACTAATGAGGTATTGGTGGTTAACTTCACCTCAGACTTGTAGACTAGGGCTAAGAGTGTTTCTTCCATGGCTGTTCTACGTGGGATATGGTAGATTCAAAATATTCGGGGTAGTTTGTAAGTCCAACCCGAGGTTCAAGTTGTGGTGCATGACATCACTAGAGCATTCCCTCGAAACGACGCATTTTGAAGGTTTATAGGACATGGTCCAACAAGCAACATGATTTCTTATCGACAATACAATAATAACTCACAAGTAAATGAACTGGTAACCGATAAATTTTCACCTAGGTTGAATCTCTCAAGTATTTGGGTCGTTTCGTAAGGCAGAATTTGTTTTCGTGATCACTAGTCTATATTGAAAATAAAAGCGAGTAAAGGATTATTGATTGATTAATTACCTACTAAAACTAAACTACCTACAAGAACTACCCTAAAATCTAGAGAAATGTCTTGGGAGTTCCTTCGGCCGAGAAGGCATGGGTTCTAGGTCAACTCGATAACAAAGGGCGTGTCTAACTCATCTAACCAATGAGTGAAATCCAAGAGTGTAACATTTACAACCTTGCCCAAGGAGATTTCTAAGGGGCGTACCATTGGTAGTCATTCCCTAAAGTGATGCACTAGGCTTATCCTTTTACGGCCTCACCTAATCCTCTACCATAAGTCTGATTCTTGAGGGCAGATCTTTTATAGCCTTGACCTATAAGATTCTTAGGGATTGGGTCCTGGCCACAACCTTGCCCTAAAGTCTATCCCAATCGGTTGTTAATCCTTCACTAGAGTTACCTTTTACATCCTCCCCTATTAGATTTGACACTTTCAACTTAATTAACCTAGACACACATTCCACTACCCAAGCAGAGTTGAAGCATAAAACCATGCAATCTTGCATAACTAAACGTATCATGTTAAAATAGATGATTCATAGACAAACTTACTAAATTCCATAGGCATGAATGGATAGTTCATATACAAAATAACTCAAAATACCATAAACATGAATAGATAAAGCGAGTAACAAATTCTTCCCCTTTACAAAGTTGTCACCACCAAGGAAGTTACAAAGTTGTTACTACCAAAGTAATTCTAAGTTGGGTAGCTCCATATAGTGTGTAAGAACCCTTCTCCTCTTCAGAAATAATAATCCTAGATCTGATTCTAGAGAGAAAAAATGAAGAACGGTGGAGAAACATCTCAAAGAAAGCCTCTAAATTTTGTGCGTCCGAGTGGAGAACTTAGGATTTTGGGTCACAAAACGAGCCCTTAATATAGTAGTAAAAATGGGGTCCTGTAGTTTTTATTCGATAAGTTAATCTCCAAAAAGTGGAGATACTGTGTAACTCGGTCATATTTCATTTATTCATTACTACTTATCAATTAAAAAATTGTAAAAACGAGGAAAGGGTAAATAAATCTGGCTAGTTTTTTTTTCTTGGCCGCAAGTTTGGGCTCCTCATAAATGAAGGTGGACGCCCTTAGAAGATTGACATCTTCAAACTCTTGCTTTTCTTCTTCTTTGCACACAATCCATCTTCTGACTTTTGTTGGCACATCTCTGCAATGAATCAGAAAGCTTGTCATATATCGTTGGAAATCCCTTGAGGTCGCGTTTCCAGAGAGTGTGGAATTACTCCATTTAGACCTCTATAGAGAGAAGTATGATTGGCTAAACAGGTAGTGGTTAGACTATCTTTTGCTTCTCTACACATGGGCCATCTTCTAGAGGCCTCACAAATGGAGGCGGTTGCCTTCTTTAATCTCTTCTTTGGACATTGAGGCGGGGCCTGGATGAATAAGATGTGGCCCGTGAGCAAATATTCTTCCTGTTCGATCAATGATGCACACGTCTATAGAAACAAGTGGTCGTCTTCAAAGAGTTGCATGTTTTTCACGAGGGCCCGAGGCGGGCACCCTCAGAAACTCAACATTTTTTACAATAGGATTTGAGGTGGTCGGCTTTAGTTTAGAGTTGGGCGCCTCAAGTGACTTACTTCCTAACTACTTGGTGAGGCGGGCACCTCCGGTGTACTTTCTTACCATTTTGTGTATCTGAATCTCGTTTTTCCTTCTTTTCACATATATCACATAAAGGACACCTTAAACATCGAACAAAGTATAAAAAGGTGAAATGGACACTATAAGGACTTGAAACAAGAAAAAAGTGGTCAAAAATACCATGATTTGTTGGTGATAAACCAACTCATCATGGCGCAATCTCCTGATTTGGCTTGGATCCAAGCAAAGATCCAAAACATCGAAACATAAGAAGATCAAGAAGCAATAATTTTTTTGGATGAAACCTCGGACTTACCATAAGTTTTTTTGAATGCCCCGTGTCGAGAACGTAGATTTAGGAGCTGAAAGGATGTCGACCGACTATCACTGTGCTGGACCCCTCAGACGGACAAGTCTCCTCTACTCAAGGAAGACAAGGGTTCTACTTGTACCCTCATGAATATAGGAACGAAAGATGTACTGTGGAAGGGGTGCATCATCCTGGCAAAGCAGGCTTCGAGCATATGGTGGTTTGGAACCGTTTCGTGAGTGAACATGTACATTCATTAGTCCTGTTTTCTTAAATGTATTTTTTTGCTCGCTAACTTCTTCTAGAGCAGTCATTGACATCAGCAAACGCCATCAAGTTCTCGTTTACTGGCTCTTTGAGGCTTTGGACAAGAAGAAGACCAGGGTATCCTCAATTTCGAAGAAGGGGGTAAAAGCGCAATGGGACACTAAAGTTGGCCAATGATCAGGAAACAATTGCCGAGATCCCAATTGGAAAAGGCGTTGGTAGTCCGCCAATCTCAGATGGACGAGACCTTTAAGTCTAAGGGCGAGACTTAAGAGGCCAAGGTGCAGTTTGAGAATCAACTCTAAGACCAAAGGGTGGAATTCAAATCTAGGATACCGAAGCTTAGAAAAAAAAATACTTGAGAAGTGCTTCCGAGGTTCCATCTCCGAGCGGGTGTTGGTTGCGGTTGTGGCATAGCTGGGCTGTTCTATTAGTAATGGCTTTTATCCATATAGCAATTGGTCAAGCAAGGAGTGCAATTTGACGCCAACCTCCTCAATACCCAAAAAGAGGAGAGCCTCGAAGATTACGCTCTGGTGGAAGATTCCGAAATTGCCCCCGATCCGGACCATGAACCCCTTAAAGAGAAGATGGAAGGGTGGATTGTGGCTTATTGACTTGAATTAGTTCTTAAAGTATTTTTTCGTTCGACTGTTAGAGTGTGCTTTGAACTGTCCCTACTTTAAACTTTGTCTGTTGTCGATCTTACCTTTTGGAAATGTTAACTTTATATGTTGTGTGTTACTTCACCACCCTCTTCAGTTTGTTGTACTTCATTCTAACTGTTTTGTAGCTATTAACTTTCCAAGGGGCGGACTAGAGGTACTCAATAAATAGGTGGCATGTTTTGATCACGAAGCATCTGAACACTTCAAGCATTATCTCCCAAATCGAACTTGGAGACGTCTTGTGGGAATCCAAGTTGCTCATTTTCAATGGCTTTTGCCCATTCATGGTCACTCGGTTAACTCTATAGCATATTCCTCTACTTACCTATTTTATGGGTTGCTGGCTTTTCCTGAGTTGCTTCAGGAGTTGAATGAAGTCGAAGGAGGATGCAGCTTCTTTACTTTCTGGATGACTATGCACCAGGGTACCACAAATATGTACATGGATTCAAGAAAGAATTTCTAATGGCCGATAATGAAGAAAGATATTTAGATTTCGTGGGAAGATATATGGTGTGCAACAGAATAAGGCCAAACATAAGAGACTGGGGATAAAGTTGCAACCATTGGAGAATTCTAGAGTGGAAGTGAAAGCATATCACAATGGATTTTGTAACCGGACTACAAACGATGCCAAATGGTTAATTCTGGATTGAATCACTTAAGAGTGCACACTTCACAACTATGTCAACTACGGACAGTATGAGCAAACTACCATCTTTATACTTAGATTAAATAGTCTGATTGCATGGAGTGCCTATGAGTATAATCTCTAATAGGGATACGCGGTTCACATCAAGGTTTTGGCAAGTTTTGCAAGCAAGGATTGGGATGAAATTAAGTATGAGTACGACATTTCACGCACAAGCAAACACGACATTTCACCCACAAGCAAATGGGCAAACGGAACATACTACTCAGAACTTGGAAGATATGCTTCAAAAAAGTGATGAGTCGATTTTATATCAACTCATCAAGAGTGTTTTGGCCTACTTTTGCTTGCTGTCGCACCTTTTTATTTGTTGTATTTGACCTTTTGTGTCTACTTTATGTTTTAGGTGCTTTGGGGTGAAAGAGATTAAACAAAGGTAAACAATGCACGTTAGTGTCAAAACTAGCAGCATTGTTGCCCCGCCTCTACTTACATGGAGCCCACAAGAGGTAGTTGCCTCCATACGGAAAGCGACTACCTCGACCGAGGCATTTAGATGAAAGTCTCTGTGGTTCTAGCCTCCAATTTTTTGCGGTAGGAACTCATGGTTATAGTACTGTGTCCTAAAATATCATAGTGGAGCAAAAGCTTAACATGAGTGTGTGCATAATAAAAATTTAAAGAGTTTTCAACCAAGGATCCATGCTGCTTTACAAAGCGTTAACAAGATTTGGAAGAAAATTATATATTCTTTGTAGCTTTCTCGAAGTTCCTTCAAGGTTGTCTCCTCGGAGGTGCTCCAGTGACCATCCTCTATGGAAGTCCACACCACAACAACTCTTCGAGGTTTATACAATTCCTTTTATGACAATAGATGCATGTACGTGGAGTGCTAGCTCCTGAATTTATGGTTCAAGAATATGAAAAGAAAATTCACAAATTTCACCACTATTCTCGAGTTGGCTCTTTGGTACAGAGAGATAGAGAAGAGAACTTCTCTTTGATCTTCTATCAAAACACGCAAATGCCTAAACTTCTTCACATATGAATGTATAAGAGTATTTATAGAGTTAGATATGGTCTTGAGATGCAAACACATGTCCATGTTACTGGATTAACTTTTAATCCGAGCCATACATGTGTACATGGTTTTGAGCTAACCATGGTTTTATCCCATTGTTTTGTAGAACTCCTACACCCAAACTTTATATACAACCTCTTACAAATGAACATCTCATTGGATATGCATCATATGCATGTAATTCAATTGGAAGAAAACGGTCTCGAAGTTCATATATCTCATATATAAAAGTGTAGTAACATTCAACTATCTCATCTACAAGAGTTAGTGTCTTCCAACTCAAATCCAACAAATGCAAGGCTTTGATGTTTACGATCCCATTATTACATCTAAGTCCCTCAAGAATCAAATTCTTGAAATTTCCCCGCTAAGTCTCTTCCTTGATTCCATTTTGGCCCCTCACGTATTTGATGTTAATGTGTGTGTCCTATAGGTTCTCAGTAGCTTGATAATGAACCATGAATTAAGATAATCATATTGTGGTTAATTAATTAAACTCATTTAATTCGTTAATCTCTAATTCATGTCAATAGACCATGAGTGACATCTAGCAATACGTCATGGCCACCCAAGTATTGGGAATAGTCAATTGAGAAAACTTACATTTACAATAACTAGTTCTTGTGTAATTTTGACCCTTTCACCTCGATCGTATCCCAATGTAGCATATAGAGGTTATTGTCATCCTCTTTGATATATGCTCTAGATTTCTCATACCAATGATCATGATCCTTGAGTATTGATTAGAAACTTTGTTCTAATCAAACTCATGCTTTGTAGAAAGGCTTCGTCATGATCTCTTATAAGTGCTATATGGATATCTCATCCTAACTATTTAGGAGTGGTGAATCCTGTATTGATCACTCACAGTCTTTCTGTACTTTATATCACTCCCAAAACTATCCATTGTTATCCTGTTACGGTGTTACTCCAAATTGAATCAAAAAGTGACATCCATACTCAAGATTCCATGATGATATCAAGTCTATGGATCACTTATACCTACTTTTTTCTGAGAATATCTACAGTTGATATATAGTGAAACTCTAGTTAGGTCAAAGCGATGTACTTGTCAACTATAAACATATATGTTTTAGTTTAGGTGTTGCTATACCATAGTTGATGAGATAAACTACTCCCTTAAAAAAGAAGCGACTTAAAACATGCTAACATAGCCTTGTTACTAATACCTTGTCTTACTAGTACTATGGTTAGGAATGTATACTATTGATAACTTTATTAGAGTGGTCTCATCATCACAATTCTTTGGATGATAATGTGATTACTTATAAGGCTAGATTAGTAAAAAGAGTTTTGCATCCATAGAAGTCAATCAAGGGTTCAAGCTTTTGAGATCCATTTATGGACTCGAGCGAACAACTCGGAGTTGGAACATCAGGTTCTATGAAACAATCAAAAGAGTTTGGTATCATAAAAAAATTATGATGAACCTTGTGTATATAAGAAGTTTAATGGGAGTGCAAAAGTTTTTCTATTGTTATATGTGGATGACATATCACTAATAGGAAATCATATATCGATACTTCAGTTAATAAAGCTTTGGTTATCCAAGAAATTTACAATAAAAGGCTTACGAGAAGCAACCTATATTTAGGGAATAAAGATCTTTAGAGATAGATCATGATCTATAGATATACATCAGGAGGTTGCTAGGTCTATCACAGCCAAACATACATAGGTAAAGTGCTAAGACAGTTTAGCATATATCAGTCGAAGAAAAGAGTTTCTTCCCATGGGGATTGGTATATATTTTAAATAAGATTGAGCTTAAGACTAATGAGGATGAGATCTACATACAAGAGATATCTCATATGCTAAAGCGTTATGAGTAGGTATCAATTAAATGAGATTGGATTATGGTTAATAATGTTTTTAATGTACCTCAGTAGTAAGAACTTGTTTATTATAAATGGAGGTGCTATGGTTCGGAAGAGTTCCAACCAAATTCTACAACAAAAGGGACATAAATTGTAGCATTAGAAAGTTGCAATAGAAGCCGTTAGTATCAGGAAGTTCATTCATGAAGAAACCTTCATTATTTGTTCTATTAATTGCATATCAAATAATGCAACACAAATGGAGTGGATCACAAGGAGCTGTGATGATGAAACTACTCTAATAAGGTTATCAATCTCTAACCATAATATTAGTAAGATTGGGTATCACTAATGCGGATAGGTTAGCATGGTGTAAGTCGCTTCCTTATGAAGGGAGTAATTGATCCCATAAACTATGGTGTATAGACACATAAGCTAAAACATGTATTTTTGCAGTTTACAAGTACATTGGATTAAACCGATTAGAGATTCTCATATTGTCATTTGTGAATTCTCTAAAGCGTTAGTAGATGTAAGTGATCCTTAGATTTGAGATCACCATGAAATCTTGAGTGTAGATGTAACTCTTTGATTCTATTTGGAGTTACACCATAAGTGGATAATGATGGGTAGTTTTGGGAGTGATACAAAGTACGAAAGGACATTGATGCGGGAACACACGAGACGTCCAAGCCATCGAACCTAAAGGAGGTTAGACTTTTGGACCATACCTTAGAAAGCCTATCCTACCATGAGAGGAAGGACAAAGCCAAGGACATGAAGTAGTCATGGCACGAGGAGAATGGTTGATGGCACCCCTTCTACATGTGGCCGATAGCTACCATCATAATGGACATGCTTTACATTTTTAGTTTGCTTTTTAATTTTTGTTGTGCCATTTTCATTTTGATAAGCCCAACTGCTTTGTAAGACCTGTGCAAGCATGTGGGAGACATTTTTGGAGACTAAATGTTCGAGCATAAGTCCTTATGATTCGACCAAATGGCCTTAGAATATAGGGCAAGATGGCACGGTGGATGACCAAGGGAAATGTCTCAGCCATGTGTTTTCCATATGCTAGAAAGAGGAAAATGCCTTTTTCTTATTTTCAAGGGCACACTTGGGCCTTGGGGAAGACTTTGTCCAAATCTTGGCCAAATCATGCACAATTGACACAAAAATGGGATCATGGAACTAGTCCAAGGTCCCTTGGCTAGATGCCTGCAGTTTAGGGAATTAATTGGATGTACACGCCTATATAAGGCTAGACTCGTGAGCCTTCAAGGCATTCATTCAGCAAGCAATAACATACCTTTTGATTTTGAATCATTTCATGAATCCTTGTGAGTAATACCCTTCAATTTATATCCATTACCCGTGTGCATTGTATTTGTTTTGCGCCTAGAATTATCACAATTCTAGCCCGGGAGTAGTTGGTATCAAAGCCTCATAACCCTTTCCTTGGACATAAATATGAAATGACTGGAGACTATGGCCATGGTCACCGAAGCATCAATAAAGATAATGCCTTCCATATCCAAGATGATATGAGGAACAAGTTGATTGAGGAAATGCAAAGCAAATTACGGATGTCACACGATGGTTGGCTGCACAAACTCAAGAAAATCATGACACCACTAGTCATTACTCGGATGCAGGGTTCTTTGATCTTTACAACCCCCGTAGCCATAGGCATCATGACCGAAATGAACATCACGACAACCTTGGATTCAAGGTGTTGTTGTTTGAGTTATTGTGTTCCCTACAACCCAAGGGATTCATTAATTGGTTGAAAATTTAGAGCGCATCTTTGAGTACAACACGGTGCCTAGTGACATGAATATGAAGCTCGTGGTGATCAAGCTTAAAGGAGGAATGTCGGCGTGGTCAGAGCAAACCAAGAGGTCCAGTAGATGCAAGGCTGATCCAAAATCACATTATGGGACAAGATGGAGAAGAAAATGAGGAATCATTTTTTTCCATTGGTTATACACAATCCTTGTATCAGCGGATACACACGTTGAGCCAAGGTGCAAGAGGTGTTGAAGAATACACCGAGGAGTTCTACCAATTGGTAGCTTGAAACGATCTATCGGAGTCCAAAGAGCAATTGGCATGCACTACATTATTGGCCTTTGCCAAAATATCCAGGATGTATTGGTGGTTCAATCCCATTGGAGTGTGTCCGAGGCCTAGCAATGAGCGTTGGCCATAGAATGTCAACAAAAGAATCCTTGAACTCATTCTCAAGTGATACGACCGAATTAAATACAAGAAAAAACAATAGTCCCTAAAGACACGCGCCAAGGCCCGAAGCCATCTCAAAGCAATGCTAACACCTCATCCATTAAGTGTTTTTATTATGGAGAGAAGGGGCATAAGGCCAATGAGTGTAGGAAGCCGCAAGCTATTGCGGCAAGAACTTAATGGTTGATGGCCATGAAGGCTACAACGAGTTAGACAACACGGTGTATGATAAAAATGATGATATCTTACTTGGTGGTAGGCGTGAAAACGTGGTGGTAAGGAAAAATGTGGTGGCTATGGATGCTTGCCATCTTATGTTAAGCAGGCCGTGGCATTATGATCGTAGTGTCTTCCATGATGTGCGAAGAAACACATATTCCATTAGCATAAAAGGGAAGAAGGTCATACTAGCCCCACACTGGGAAGGAACCTTACCTCCCCTGGCCAAGAAGTACCCTAGTCTTCTCTCCATGAGCCAATTCCTTAAGGAAGTGAAGGAGGAGAAGATGGTGTTTGCTTTGGTCCCTAGAGGAGGCAAAACAGGTGAAGAAAAGTCCTTTCTTCCTTTGGAGGTGCAAAATTTGTTGCACGATTTCAAGGACTTGATGCTCGAGGAACTATCACCCTGGCTACCTCCCATGAGGGATATCCAACATTAAATTTATCTGGTCCCAGGATCAAGCCTTCCAAACTGACCGGCCTACTGTCTTAGTCCAAAGTAGGCCGAGGAGTTGAAGAGACAAGTAGAGGAACTACTTAAAAGAGGACATATTCGAGAGAGCATGAGTATGTGCATAGCACCAAACTTACTCCTGATAAAGAAAGATAAATCTTGGCGCATGCATGTGGATAATCGAGATATCAACCGCATCACCGTAAAAGTATAGCTTCCCCTATACCTCACCTTGGTGACATGTTGGATAAATTGGCAGATGCAAATATCTTTTCCAAGATAGATCTCAATACTGGCTATTGCCAAATTCATATCCAACCCGGAGACGAATGGAATATGGCCTTCAAAGCCACCCATGGCCTCTATGAATAGATTGTAATGCCCTTTGGCATCTCTAATGCTCGAGTACTTTTATAAGGTTTATGCATCAAGTCCTAAGGCCAATCATGGGGAGATTTTTCGTTGTCTACTTTGACGACATTTTCATCTGTAGCCCTACACTTGAGTCTCACCGACAGCACCTTCGTGAGGTATTTGAGGCATTTAGGAAGGAGGCCCTCTTTGTTAACTAAGAGAAGTATGCTTTTGCCACTACTTTGATAGCCTTTCTCGCTTTGTGGTGTCAACCGAGGGGGTACATGCGAATCCATCAAAAGTTGAAGCCACAGTAGAGTGGGCGAGGCCTAAAACCATATGTTGTATGGATTTTTCATGGATTGGCATCCTTCTACCATAGGTTCATCAAGGATTTCAGCTTAGTGACTTCCCCAATCAAGGAATGCTTGATGGGTCGTAAGTTCTTTTGGACGAATGCAGCCTAAGCAAGCATCGAATTGGTTAAGCGCAAGGTAAGTGAGGCCCTTTATCTTGGCCTTGCCAAACTTTGACAAGGCCTTTATTTTGGTTCATCAAGTGCATTGCAATGCGTCTATAGTTGTCATAGGGGGCATACTCAATCATGATGGGAGGCCAATAGCCTTCTTTAGTGAGAAGTTGTCGAGTGCAAAGAAGAACTACTATGAGATATGACTTGGAGTTTTGTCCAATAGTTCAATCTCTCAAGCATTGGAGGCACTATTTGATTCAAAGGGATTTTGTTCTCTTCAAGGACGATGAGGCCTTGAAGTATATCAATGGCCAGCATAAGCTCAACCGAAGGCAGACCAAATGGGTATCCCATTCTCAAGAGTATACCTTCTCTTTGAGGCACTACGCTGGGAGCCTCAAAACAGTGGCCGATGCATTGATCTAAAGAAACACCCTTGTAGTCACCCTGAGGGACAAAGTGATCGGCTTTGACTCATTTAAGGATATTTTACAAAGATGATCCATCCTTTAGCAAGGTGTTAGCTGAGGCAACACAATGGTAATCTCGTGACTACA
>JAOWBN010113057.1:0-19475 GCA_028565015.1 Pinguicula moranensis
TCTCTGGCAGAACTTAGGTCTATGGGACGCCCACCTATTTTTTCAGATTGGTTTAGAGCCACATTAAAGTCTCCTCCATAATTCGCTTTGTACTCAACTCGTGGTTGCTTGAGTAATAACAGTGGCTCTCGACAACATTTTACAGAGCCGAAGCTATAAGCTAATTAAACTGGATTGGAACACTTTATTTTAATCTTACAATTACCATCTGGAAAATTTCCTGACAATTTCATAGGCGAAATGTGCAAACGGATTCACTAAAATGAAGATAATCCGAGGACTGAAAGAAGAAGCTGAGGATGTAGAATAAAAAAGTCGTTGGTTAGCATTCTGATTCATTCCTTAAATCAAAGACAGAACAATCCATGTTGATTTAAGAAGAAAACGCAAAAAATGGAGGCAATGGGTACACCACAGAAACTGGATCTAGGGTTAGGGTTTGGCGAAGAGAGTGCATACCCCTAAAAGTGTGGTGGTCTCTTTGCACGACAAACACCGGTACCCTAACCCCCAATGTAAAGTATGTTTCATCGTTGAAAAATGCGTCGGGGAATGTGGTGGGAGTGATGAACTCTCACGGGCAGGAAATGGATAGAACATGAATTGCCAATCGCGGCGACGAATAGGATAAATGATTCTCTTTTATGTTGTGGTAGAACATATAAATATTGAGTAAAATGTAGGGTAACATGTAATTTGTAACTTGGATTAAATGTGGATAGGTAAACCCACCTGTTTTTTTAATAAGAAATCCCAGGGTATCACTCAGTTATATCGGGCCAAAGGATAACTCAATCTGGTCCGAGGTTTAGTGAACGTGTGTACCAAACAACATATGTGTTTGAATAAGGATAACTCGTGTAATCGCGCAGTTATCACCCAATTGTATGTATGTCAAACCCACCCATAATAAATAAAGCACATATCCGCTGAAATAAGGCAACTATCTAACTCATTTTTTTCTTTGGGGCTTGCAATCCCTGCCAGTGTGAAAGAAAGCGGAAGGGGAAACAGCTAAACTTCTTCTTCATTAAGAAATAGTTGGGGTGGTTGGAATCTTCTAGTTTTTCCTATTTGACCCGAAATTCGTTGAGAATGATTCTGATCTAGTTCCTGGCCTTAGGTTTTTCTTTGCACCATTATATTATCGAGATTATGGATAACCCATATTCAACTGATCAAAGTCAAAGTCTAGAAAAGCACTAATATGGAGCCAATGGCGGATCTAGGAAAAAAATTAGGGAGGCTAAAACTTTTTTGTGTTGCATTAAAAAAATATTTATGGGTAAAAATAATTTTTGGGGGGGCGATATTATTTTCTATTATGGTTTAAGATTACAGGAACTTTGTCAACTATATCTGCCAAACATATAAAAGAATCTCCATAAAAAAACAAAAAGCATATAAAATTGTTTGATCATTGAGAAACTCATAAATATAAATTATTTGATTAAATTATTTTGGGCAAGTAATGGAAATAGAGAGGGGAAGGGGAGATTGTTAGCTAAGTATACCATTTAATTCATTTCATTCATTATAACTATTTGTATTTTTTAATTTGTAGCTCTGCTCAAATT
Organism: Pinguicula moranensis; assembly: GCA_028565015.1. NCBI lineage: Eukaryota > Viridiplantae > Streptophyta > Magnoliopsida > Lamiales > Lentibulariaceae > Pinguicula > Pinguicula moranensis. The sequence goes on from JAOWBN010113057.1 coordinate 1,578, forward strand.
AGAACACTTCGGTATTTTTTCTTTTAAAGAACTAAGAATTTTTTGTATAGTTCCTTATTTCCTTATTTTTTATTTTTATTTTTTGCAAATAAATTGCATTTTGGGGGTGGGAGAGAGGGCTGGCCGGGCTAGGGCCAGGCCTAGCCCCCTCCCTCCGCCATTGGATGGAGCAGACACAAGGAAAATGTTGAATGGTCTTAGTGCTGAATGGTCCACATCCATTTCTAGTCTTAGTGCTGAATGGTCCACATATATCAGAGTGAATCACTTCTAACTTACCAAAACTTCTAAGACCTTTTGAAGACTAATAGTGATGTGCATCTTGCCAAAAATGGTAATTTGTGCATCTTTCCAGAAGACTAATAATGATGTGCGTCTTTCCAGAAGACCAATAGTGATGTGCATCTTTCTAGAAACTTCTAAGACCTTTTGAAGACTTCACCACATCACTTCTAACTTACGATAGCTTCTATGGCCCTTTGAAATGGTAATTTGTAAATCTTTCCAGAAATGCAACTTTCACACGGAGTATACTCAAATTTCAGATTGCTCAATAAACAATCACAAATAAGTTGTTGAATGACCGAATGACCGAATGACTGATATGAGATAATCGAATGTGCCAAAAGTAAGATGAATTGTGGGCAGAAGATCTATCAACCAAATTGAAAACTTCAACGCCATTAAGTTTCAATGCATACATATCCATATTTCTAAAATCATATAAAATGACAATATCATCCTTGAACAAAGCAAAACGACCATCCTTAAACAGAAAAGCATACCCAAGTTTTTCTAAAGCAAACACTGATAATAAACTTCATTTTAAATCGGAACAGATAAACAATTAATTAAAATAAATTGTTGTCTATCTTCTAACTTCAACTCTATCAACCAATGCATTATCATCATTCCCCATTCGCACATAACTCTCACCAGGTTCATTTCTTCTTAAACTTTTGAACCCCTGCATATGGTTAGAAACATGAATAGTAGCTCCAGGCTCAACCCACCAACTATTAGGTTTGACAAATGCGTGATTCAAATTGAATACCCTACCTGTTGCATTATGACCCTGCTTTTTCTGATAGTCTCGATTGTTCTGATTGTTGTTTACATTTTCACTCGATGCAATTGTGCTCCAGTCAACTCTACAATCTTTGATAAAATGTCCCAGTCGATGACATTTGTAACATTCCTTATTATCTGTAGCATGCAATTTAGAACGATCATTTCCACCACTATGAGAAGAGTGTTGGGATTGTTGTGGCCGAAAGGTTCGTTTGTAGCTATTCGCATGCTTATTAACTTTTGCTTTTTGGGTTTCAAGGAATTGAAGTAAGGCTAAGTCTAAACCATCTGCACAGTTTCTATTTTCTCACTTTTAACATTTCTCTTCTTATCAACTTCAACATCAACATGATTAATAAGATCCTTCACTGTCCATTTGCAGTTAGACAAAATATATTTCTCCTATATACATGTAAGCATCGGGCATTGAATCAATAATAGTGCTAATTTTTATAGGTTCAACAATGGTAATTCCAAGAAATTGCAGTTCATCAGCTAAAGAGACCATCTTATTCACATGAGCCTTGACATCTTCATTATCTCCACACTTAGTCTTGATAAATGATTTCCAAACACTGTCTACGTAAGTTTGAGAAGTTTGACCATACTTTTTTTCAATACTATCTGGAATATTCTTAACATTCACAGCTTTGGTGTAGGTTTTTCGGAGTGATGCACTTAAACCTAAAATGATATGATATCTTGCCATCTTGTTTGCGTTGACCCAATTATCATAGGGCTTTGATAGTGCAGCATCAATCGGAATAGCAATTTCTAGTTCTCCGCAGGTTTAACCGGAGGAACATCAATAAATAATTTGTCCTTGTAACCCAGATAGTCTAGAAGAAGATCAACTCTCTCCTTTCAATCAAGATAATTAACATCATCCAAAAGAGAAGATATCAGCATATCAATATAGGTTGAAGCAGTACTGGCAGAGGGCAATATAACAACTGACCAAGAAAAACAATCCACGAGTTCTATTACATCAACTTATACTTTATTGCCCGGCTTACCTGACGGGGATTAACAGAACAATAAAAAAAACATAATACAACACATAATTTATATCTGGATTACCCGATGGGGATTTACGTAATAATAAATAAAGCGCACACAAAATAATATATTAATTTATTACTCCGGATTATTCGATGGGGATTTACGAAAAAATAATAATATGCATAATAAAACACACATAATCAACCAAAGTGATATTAACTCTGAAACCCGACGGGGATTAAGATTTATATCACTAATGAAAACTCATATAATCGACAAGCTCCCAATAACAACGAGAAGATAATACAGTATCTTCAAATAAATTAACTTTATAAAGTCTCACCAACATTTTAATGCAAGAAACCACATCTATAATGCAAGAAACCACATTCACAGAACAATAATAATAATCCTTATATGCCAACAAAAATATGGCCAATTAAATTTTTTCAAATCACTTCGAACCAGAAAATGTCAAACAAACTGCACAAAATTCCAATTTCATGTTCATGAAGTGTTTACGATTTCTGAGTTATTATTTTTCTTTGTTTCTACTGATTCCTTAAATGCCATAATCATGCAAATTGATAAGACTGATTTGATTGATGCCATCATTACCATCATATAACTCGCAGTAAGGGAATTTTGTTCAACATGGATTCTGCTGTCATCAGCCCTTCAAATCTCGAATTGATAAAAATCCAACTACTGATTCATTAAATGCCATAATCATGCAAATTGATAAGATTGATTTGATTGATGCCATCATTACATTATATAACTCGCAGGCAATTTTGTTCAACATGAATTCTGCTGTCATCATACCTTCATATCTCGAACCGATCCAATTATTTCTTTCGCATCAATTCACACCAAAAACGGAAATGATATAGTGCGCACGAACCTACGAATTTTTGCGAAATACCTAATATGCCCCTGTGTTAAACAGAATACGAATTCCAACACGGGGGCATATGGGGTATTTCGCACGAATTCGTGCGTTCGTGCATATCATTTCTGCACCAAAAAACAAAGAATTGTACCTTCTGAATCAATTCACACGAAAAGCAAAAAATCGCAACTAATTGTTTAATTCTAATTTTGAATCCTAATTAGAATAGAAGAATTGAAAAGGAGAACGACGAGATTGTTGGATCAAATTGGTTGATTTCTAAAATTTCTAAAACATGCAAATTCGGACCAAATCGTGAAATCGAAACCAAACACTATGTAATCCATGTTCTAGGAGTGAAGGAATACCGGAACTTACTTGTAGTTGCCGAAAATCAAAAACCCGTACGAGAATCGATTGACTCCACGAAAATCGAAGGTCACGAAAACCTCTAATAAAGAAGATTCGCTACCAATAGCACACCCTGACTAGTGAAAGAGCTGCTAGACCCACAACAAGTCGTTTTCCGTCGACACGGCGGCGGAAGATGAACTCACAATGACAAGAAACGTTTTCGGTCGAGTTCTCGCGATGGAGATGAAGAAATCACGCACGCGATGTCCGAAAATTACTATTTCATACTTATCTCATTTTACCTACTGAAATTAAATCAAATCTCATTTGATTTTTTTTTTATGTCATTTGGGCTCAAAGCCCAAATGAGATTTAATTAATTCGAGCCCAATTTCAAAATAATTATTTGGGCTCAATCCCATTGAGCCCAATTGCATTAAATTGCAATCGAATTGGGTTCAAGTTCTACCAAAATCCAATTAATTTTTATCCATAAAATTCGTCAATTATGTCCCACATAATTAATTATTACTTCTTCAATTTGTCAGATAAAGAGACCTAGTAGGATCAGTATCTGAATCGGTACCATGATAAGTGGTATCTAACAATACATTATGATCATATTTAATATAGATACATCGTGATCCTTTAATCCCATTTAGTATTATATTCAATAATTAATGTCAAGCGTAAGAATTGTTAAATATGTGACTATCTCATAATCACAAATGCATGCGTAACAATTATTACTGCATCAAGAGGCTCAGGGATATTAATAATCTCATCCAATATGAGATGGACAAAAGTATCATCTTGATATTCCATATCTTCCAACATGAATCATGCATATTCGGAAAACTTACATTTATGACCTCTCGGTTAAAAGAGGCTTTTGATAACCCCACATACTACACATTCATCACCCAAAATTATGAATATTTTAGATAACTGAATTAATACTATATGACTTTGCTGATATCACAAACACAATCCATCCAGAAGTCAATATAGGTCGAGTCCAATATTCATGTACTCCGTACACTCATATTTCATACGATTAAATAGATACCTCGTATCAATGATACGTGAAACATAATCATGCATTAATCAACATGCTAGTCGATATAGTCATTTAGTTGTTCCCTTGCTAATGAAATTAAGATTATGGGCTAATTTAGAGTTTTGATTAAATTATGGAGTTTCACAATTTAAGTCATTAACCCAAATGATCCATAATATATATACATACAAAACTCAAGAATAAAATAATTTTTATCATTCAGTATACATGAACTAACAAGTGCACCGATTGATGTTCTAGGTCACAACCCAACAGAGATTACAAGAGATCTAGGATTTTGATTCATCCGATTGTGTTTGTTGGAGAGGATTTACAAACGCAAAAATAACACAACAAATAAATTATTCAAGAATTACCTCCCATGATTGTCTTCAAAAAACTTCACAACTTCAGAACCCAAGGATCTCATAATCATACGAATCTTCCTCTCCTAAAGAAAATCAGTCAGGCTAAAAGATTTCTTTTATTCGACAATCGTATGACCTTGGAGGTATATATTTAACCTAACTCATTAATGGGCAGGTCCTCTACCACTTAATTTTTTGGCCATAGGTAAGTGGTATTGGATTTGGCCCAATTCAATTCAATTTCACAAACCCATATCCTTGATCAGCCCGATTAAGTGGAAGCCCATAAAACTTATTTTGTCTTGACTCCAAAATAATTTAAAATTAAATAACACTCCCCTCCATACTGGCCACCTTGAGGAAGAACCTGTTGTTCCAGTAGGTGAGTGGAACTCCATGGATGCTTACCCACACGGTGCGCCATGTCCCTTTGTTTGTAAGTCCATCTCTAATTTTTATTATTCCCAAGTGCAGCCAGATTGAATCATCAACTAGTAACCGTTATTTCAGATCTTCAGTTTGTAGTCTTGTCCACCTTCCGTTGTAGAGACCAGTACATCGCTGTATCCAGATGACTTCAGACTTCAGAGCTTGTTGCACTTTAGCAGTTCCTCCTGATAGCTTCATTTTTGCAACCAGACACTTCCTCAACCACAAGGCTTCCTTCGGATTAGGTACAAATTTCATCTTTAATACCTTTGCCCATGGTTTACTAGTAGATGTTGTCTGAGCCGTGGTCACTGTGTTTTGTGGCTGCTGGATCGTCCCTTTCCTTGCTACTTTTGTTTATATCAGTGGTTGTCTAATTCTGATCAGGCTGACTACCAATCTCTACGTCAAATTCTTGGTTGTGTCCGTGGGGGAAAATTGTACGAAACCAATGTGTCTGCCTAAGTGATCCAAATATTGTGGTGCGTGGGCATCTCATCTCTTACATATCCGAACTTGGAGAAATAGTGCTCCATGTCCGGCTTTGTCCATGTCCCTGGGATATTGGCCACATAGTAAGATACCGTTTCCTCCCTCAGCCTTTGAATTTAATTTGATAGTTCCTTTTTCCCTTTTGTTGGTTGGGCAAGTGCTTATTTAGTCTTCTTGTTTCTTGCCACAGTTTGTCATTCATCAGCCTTAGGATGACCCTGAAGTTGACCAGAGCTGATCACAGGTCCAGAGATGGTTTCCTGCAGCTGATGTGAATCCAACATGTTTTTCATAGTATTGTTAACTGTCCTGTAACTGTCATGTTGAGTAGTTATATTGTTGCACTTGTTGGTTGTAGTTCAGAAGATGGTTGATTACAGTTCAGAAGATTGAAACAGATAGGTTGCTGCTGCTGAAATTTCCAGGTAGATTGGGAAGACTCTCTCTCTAGAATGCATTTTGCACTTTTTGTACAATTGCATATTAAAGTTATTAGTTCAACTGCGCTTTATTAGTTCACTTGTTGCTTGATGATTTCAGAAAACCAATATCATCATATATTAATGTAGATACCAAAGTCGCGTATGTTTTGGCCTCGTGAAATTTGGAGTCAATTATGTTAACAAACTTGAGGTACTGCTATTTTGGTGAAATGATATAGAGCACTAAAAATAGCACACTAATAGTGCACTAATGGGCGAAAAATACACAAATGCCCTCGTGTTAAACACCGGTACCAAATTCAACACAGGGGTATTTTTGTTCATTTAGCACATTAGTGTGTTAGTGCGCTGCAATTTTAGTGCGCTGTATCATTTCTCGCTATTTTGGGTCCATGAGATGTTCCTAGTAGTAGATAGGTTTGGACGTGTGCCGGTTTTCTTTTCTAAAGGATAATCCTAATAAAATTTTATTTTAGGCAAAAAAACAAACAAACTTGAGGGACTGCTAGTTTACTCATTTCACTAAGTTGGTCCAGAAGCAATTCCATAGCATCAAATTCTGATATTGGTAAAAAAAAATTATTTCCATGGGAGCTAAAATATGAGGAAAATTCAGTTAAGGCGGTCCAGTGCCTGAATGAAGTGGTTACAAAAGCTTTGTTACATGCAGTAGAATACCTGAAGTATATGCTGACTGACTTGTTTTTTTTCATATTTATGCAATTCCATAGGTACTTCAGTTTATTTTAAGCACTAGTATTAAAGTGCATCAGATTTCTCTTTATGTGGGCAGATCATGGCAATTGGGATATTAGCATTGTGCTACAACAACTTTCAAGTTTTCAGAGGAGCTGTGAAAATGGGGCATGGTAGGATGATAGTCATTTAAGGGCGAATTAAGCCATGGGGACCAAATTTTTTGGTCTGAGAAGAGTAAGTCGAGTTGGATTGAATCTAATCCGGCCAAGTATGCACATCTAAATGTTGCGTTAGAAACATAAAGAGTTAAAATAAGTCGAATCAACCTAAAAAATGCAAAATTAATATTATTTTTGTTTTAGACAATATTTTTGATAAAATTATTATTTCAACAGCAATTTTATTAAGATGTTTTAGACAATAATTATTATGATCGTTGTTTACAACAGATAATTTTAAAAAAAATATCACTTGACATTAGTTAAAATGTTAATTTTATTTCTGATTTTCATTTTCATTTTATATTATTTTAATATCAAAATTAATTAAATATTTTATATTTTAATCTCAGTAATTACGGTCATGTATGCACCTTCCGGAGTTATTGTGATTTAGAAATATATATATATATATATATTAAAAAACTAGCAAAAATATGAAATAAAGATGAACTAAAACTTACAAAATTATATTAATGTTTTATAGTGCAATGGTTGACTTATGGAATTCATTAATTATGGTTTATAATGCAGTGGTTGACTTATGGAATTCATTAATTATGGTTTGAATCCCATTATCAACTTTTTGCTTTTAATTTTTTAATGTCGAATTTTAAACAAATTCGGAATCGAACCCTCACCACTTGTGAGAAAAATTGTAGTTCATTTATGGTAGTTTTATGTATTATTCCAATAATAAATATAATTATAATATATCATGGGATCAAATTAAAAATAATAATTTATATATATAATTATTATTATTATTTTAAATATTAGGGAACCATGCCCTAGTGGCCCTTGGCTCAGCTCCCTCCAGAGTCATTAATCATCATTAATCTTTGCTTGCACAAAATTAAACGTCAGGATGTGACATTTCTGATTGTCCTACATTGTGTTTGTTATAGGTTTGACACCTAAAGTCATTGTCGAAACCAAAACAATGTCTAAAGTATACGGGACCTTTTACGACTTCTCGTGCATGTTAGGATCGAAGTAAGAAGCATCCTCTTGGACTAGATAGCAGGAGCTAGCTTGGGTGGTTTCTTGCTTGTGATATCTGTATACAAGTGCAATCTTACTGGAAAGCCTTTTGCTTTCTGAACTTTGTAGATTGATGAGGTTGATCCAAATGCTCGGAAGACAAAAGACCGTGTTGAAGTAATATTGAGAACTGGATCCTTGAGCAAGAGGTAGTAGGATTATGTTCTCATTAAAAATTATTGGAATTTTTAATGTTGGATCTTGTTTGTAACACTTAGAATAAACTCATTAATAGTGATTTAAATGATATAAAACTTGAAAACTGAAAAATGAGTAAAGAAAAACATGAGTTTAGGTTTGTGGTTCATCGTCTCCTTGGATTCGGCTAATCCACGTTGAGCTCCAGAATCGGATGCTCTTGTAGCTTCTATTAAACTTTCAGAAATTACAAGCAATATCTAGAGTAGAAGATTCAAGAATTACGGCTAAAACAGATAACAAATAACAGAATATTGGCTCAACAAGTGCCCAAAAACACCGTGATTATAGATCTCGTTGTCAAAAAACAATCTAACCGATTAGAACAAGTTAGATCAAACTAAATCATCGGAGACCCAGAGATTCGCTTGGAGCAGCCGGAGAGAGGAGAATAATCGAGAGAGAGAGAGAGAGAGATAATTGTGTGTTATATCACGTCCTTCGAGAAAACCTGCCTTTTATATCTCCTTCTTTACGTCAATTGTGGTCGTAGGATGCGTTATGATCAACGGTCAAGACAAGTGGAAGTTGAGAGCAACTGTAGTCCATTAGATCAACATTAAGATGAACGGCCTGATCTTCGTTGATTATGCTGCCAATTCTTAGCCTTAGGATCATGTCAGCTGATGAACGCACCAGATGAATTCAACCGTTAGTCTTCAGCTTCCTTGAGAAGTTGATCTTAGCAGCCGTAGGATTATAAGGACAGACATATGGACCAGATGAGAGAAGCCAGCTTCCATAGGAAGCTTCGAATTGCAGTCGTTTGATCAAGCAACAAAAGAACGGTTGAGATTAAGTCACAGAATTATGCATGTTCAATTTCATCCACACGATCACAATTAAAATGGAAGGTCAGGATCATGCCATCTAATGATGCACACAACATTGAATTGCACCAATCAGGTTTATACACATGTAAGCACCTAAATTAATCATAATAAGCATATGCAAAGCACACCAATTCAGCACTAAACAATCACGTTTTGGTTAACTTCAAACAACAATCTCCACCATGAAGTTTTCCAAAACTCCAAGGCATACGAATTGAGCTACAAGAGCCAGAATCTCTCATAGCTCGTAAATTTCAACCAACTTGCAAGTCTCAGAGTTAATACATTCCAAGCAACCTAAGACAATCATGAAACTTTGTTTGAGTAATCACTTTTGTACCACAATCTACTGCATTTAATTCTATAGGTATTTTTTCAAGTTTAACTACATTTCCACACAACACATCTCTTATAAAATAGAATTTGACATCAATATGCTTAGTCCTTTCATGTAAAACTGGGTTTTTACTCAAATAAATTACAGATTGATTATCACACAAGACAGTCATAGGTAAATCAGAAATTCCTACTTCACTAATCAAACCATGTAACCATAGAGCCTCCTTAAAACTATTAGCTAGGGCAATATATTCAGATTCAGTTGTAGATAGGGTAACAAAAGGTTGTAACTGTGACTTCCAACTTATACAATTACCACAAAACAAGAAGAATTGGCTTGAAGTAGACTTTTTGGAATCTAAGTCTCCAGTAAAGTCACCATAGAGCCTCCGCAATATATTCAGATTCAGTTGTAGATAGGGCAACAACAGGTTGCAACTATGACTTCCAACTTATACAATTACCACAAAACACGAAGAATTGGCTTGAAGTAGACTTTTTGGAATCTAAGTCTCCAGTAAAGTCACTATCTACATATCCAACTAAATTTAAGCACTTCTTTTAAAACACAGTCCTGAATTTGAAGTTCCAATCAAGTACCTAACTGTCCGATTCAAAGCTGACCAGTGTTCAAAATCAGGCATAGACATAAATCTACTTAATAATGACACAGCAAACGCAATATCAGGTCGAGTACACACTATATGGCATACATTAATGATCCAAGAACATTTGCATAAGGTATTTTTTCCATTTTTTCTAAATAAGAATGAACCACTGGACATTGTTCCTTAGATAAAGTGAGCAGCTAAAGGCATAGAGACAAATTTACAGTTATGTAACAAAAACTTCTTAAAGAGTTTTTTGCAAATAGGAGTGTTGATGTAGTTTTAGTGTGCCTAACTCTCTATTTCTAACTATTTCCATTCCTAAAATTCTCTTTGCTTCCCCTAAATTCTTCATCTCAAATTCAGCATTTAGTGCACTCTTTAACTTTTCAAATTCAGGTTTAAATTGACTAATCAAGAGCATGTCATCCACATAAAGAAGTAAAAACATAGAAAAGTTAGATGAATGCTTAAAATATAAACATGTATCAAAACTACTTCTTCCAAATCCTAAAGTCATCATAAAGGCATCAAACCTTTTATACCACTGACGTGGCGCTTGTTTTAAACCATATAGAGATCTTTTCAGTAAACACACAAGATCAGGTGATGTATTATCTTTAAATCCTAAAGGCTGATCCATATAGATTTCATCTTCTAATTCTCCATTCAAAAAGGCAGTTTTTACATTTAAGTTGTTCAAGTTCTAAATTGAAACAAGCAACATAAGCAAGCATTAATCTAATAGTTTTGTATTTAACAACCGGAGAAAATATTTTAGTATGGTCTATTACTTCCTTTTGAGAAAATCCTTTAACTACTAGCTTAGCCTTAAACAAGTAAGGATCAGAATTAGAAATACCAGGTTTTACTTTATATATCCACTTACAACCTATAGTTTTATGATTTTTTGGTTTAGGTACCAAGCTCCATGTTTGGTTCTTAATAAGTGAATTCATTTCTTTATCCATAGCAACTTTCCATTTTTCAGAATTATCACACGTAATAGCTGAACTATAAGTTTCAGGTTCAAATACAACTAAATTGTCGCCAACAGAAAAGGCATAATCAATTAATTCAACAAAATTCATATATCTAGCAGGTACTTTCTTTGTCCTAGATCCCTTATTAAGGGCAACACTGTATGAGGTGGATGGTTGGGACTAATCAGCTGGAATTTGATTAGGTTCTGAGGAATCCTGAATTACTTCAGGGTCCTCAGTTTGAACATGTTCCTGTGATGGAACAATTTTGTTCAGCTCCACCTGAAAAGAAGCCTCCCTAGCCTCCACCTCATTCTAAGAAGAATTAAGGGGCAAACAAGAAAAATGTGATTCATTAAAGATCACGTCTCTACTAACAAACACCTTCAGACCAGGAACACTTCTATCCCATAGTCTGTAACCTTTCGTGCCCTCTTGATATCCAAGAAACACACTTTTCATAGAGCGAGGTTCTGATTTATCAGACCTTGTACGTGCATATGTTGCACATCCAAACACCCTTAAATGAGCCAGATTCTGGACTCTACCGGACCAAACAAGCTCAGGGTATTTTTTAAGTCTAAAGCTATTGAGGGGCTTCTATTTATCAAATATGAAGTTGTACTCAAAGCTTCTCCCAAAAATGACTTATTTAAACCAGAAGTTACAAGAATGCATCTCACTTTATCAAGTAATGTTCTATTCATGCGTTCAGCAACCCCATTCTGCTGAGAGGTATATCTCACAGTTCTATGTCTTGTATTCCACATTCAATAAACAAAAAGTCAAAAGCAAAATTACAAAATTCTAACCCATTATCAGTTCTTAGATACTTAATTTATTTTTCAGTTTGATTTTCAACAAGTGTTTTCCATTCTTTAAACTTTACATATGCTTCATCCTTACTATGCAGCAAAAACACCCAAACTTTCCTATTAAAATCATCAACTAAAGACAGAAAGTATTTAACACCACCAAAAAAAGGAATAAATTCAGGTCCCCAAAGATCAGCATGAATATAGTCAAGTATAGACTTTGAACAATGCACTCCTTTTGGAAAATTTAACCTATGCTGCTTTCCTAGTACACATGCTTCACAAAATTCTAAATTAACTATTGCATGCTTTCTAAATATCCAGTAGAATGCAATGCTTTCAGACCTTTCATGTTCATGTGTGCTAATCTTAGATGCCAAAGTTTTGAATTTTCTTAAGCTGTTATTACTAAGGCACAATTATTATTACAATCAAAGTGTTTGCCATTCAAAAACTAAAGCTTATTTTTCCTAGTTCCTGTCAACACAGATTTATCAGATTTAACTACGGTAAGTATACCATTTTCAGCATAGAAGGAACATTCATTTTCTTCTAAGGCACCTAAAGAAATTAAATTTCTTTTTAAATCTAGAATATATCTCACATTAGTCATACAAACATGTTTCCCTCCAGGTAAAGATAGATTTACATTTCTTGTTCCTTTTACTGAACACACATTATGCTTTCCCATGTAAACAATACCCATTTTAGATTCATCTAGATTTTCAAACCACTTTTTGTGTGGAGACATATGAAATGTGCAAACAGAATCTAACACCCACTCTTCAGATAAAAGATCTCACTCACAGTTAATGCTTCAAACAAATAAGAAGAAACAAATAACACCTCACTTGTGTCATTATCAATGAAATCTTTGGCAGCCACAACATTCAATTCAGATTTATGTTTTTTCTTTTAATATTAACCTATAGCAATCTGCAATTATATGTCCAATTTCTTTACAATACCTACAATATACCTCACCTTTTTCATTAACTTGCCATGGATCAACATCATCTTTAGTAAGTTTCCTTATGTTCTCACCCTTATCTATTTTATCCCTATATTGACTTTTATCCATTTCAGTCTTCACATTTACATATAAAGCATTAGTAGAAATTCTACTATTTTTAAGTTCAGTTTCCTAGACTTTAATCCAGACATAATAGTTTCAAGTTTAGGGACAGACTCAACATATTGTAGTGCATTTTTAACTACCAAGTAATCATTAGACACTGAGTTTAGTAAAATCATAGCTAGACTTTCATCATTTAAATCATGACCAGTGTCTTTCAAGGATTCTGACAGTTTAAAGAACTAATCAAGATTTTCATCAATAGTTCTAGCAAAATTCATCCTAAAACCAAACAGTAATCCTTTTATTTTAATTAAATTTGTGGCAGATTTTGAAGCATACAAAGTGTTTTAATTTTTTTCCAAATAGCTATTGGATTTTCATCTACATATATCTTGCTTAGAACAGGGTCAGATAGGTTCAAAATGATCAGATTATATGCATCCCCCTTTATTTCATCTCTTCTTTTCTTAGCTTCATCAGGCCATTGACTCATATCTTTCTTTAATGCATAGTGTATCTTATTGTGAGATAAAATTGTTTTCATCCGTCTAGACTAAGTACTAAAATCACCTTTCAAATATGGCTATTTTTATTCTGGTAGACATGTTGACTTAATTTTGTAAATCAAACAGAGTGATATGCACACCGAAGCACTACTTAAAAACAGGTTAACTTGGAGGTAAGCAAAAGTCACTAATTATACTATTTTCATAGAAGAACACAAACACAATTCACAGAGCATGCAAGGATGGCAAGTCTTGTAAATCACACAGCAGTCCCTTTAAACTGCGCACGTTGAGAAAGCGGTAAAAGATTTCATATCCCAATCCTAGTTGGCTACAAGCCACTATCTGTAAGAGTAATTTTAGTTAGAAGTTTTACCGATCCTAGATCTCTCTAGGATGTTTGAGGCAGGGTTTACTCCTTGCTTAGATCTTGTTATTTCTCAGCAGATCCGACCCAGGGAACTCCACGCTCACCACACCACTTGGTATAAAGCTTCTTTTTAAATTCGAACAATATGAAGCTTGTTAGAATTTTCTGTCGGATCTTGTTTGTAACACTTAGAATAAACTCGTTAATAGTGATTTAAATGATATAAAACTTGAAAACTGAAAAATGAGTAAAGAAAAATACGAGTTAAGGCCCATGGTTCACCGTCTCTTTGGATTCGGCTAATCCACGTTGAGCTCCGAAATCGGATGCTCTTGTAGTTTCTATTAAACTTTCAGAAATTACAGGCAATATCCAGAGTACAAGATTCAAGAATTACGACTAAATTAGATAACAAATAACATAATATTGGTTCAACGAGTGCCCAAAACACACCGTGATTATAGATCACGATGTCAACAAATAATCTAACCGATTAGAACAGGTTAGATCAAACTAAATTACTGGAGAACCAGAGGTTCGCTCAGAGCAGTCGGAGAGAGTTTTCAGAGAGAGAATAATCGAGAGAGGACATAAAAATTCAACAAGAACTCTCTATCGGCCAATCCACGATGAAATGGAAGTACTTTTATCAATTATTCTTTTTTTAGGTAATTATGGTTTTCGAAACTATTTTGATTCGACAAATTTATGGGATCCATACAAATCTACCCTAACATGAATCGATTGACACTCGGTCCAATGATCGAGAAGGAGTCTGCAATCGCGGACCCAACAAATTATTTGCATCCCGTGAAAATTGAAGCATATACTACCTCTTCTAAAAATTGAGCTCATTCACCACCAAGCCAACCTGTTTGGATTTTTTTATCAACTACTTCTTTTACTTCTCTTACCGGAAATCTGACATCATCCAGAGTAAGCCCCATTGTAAGCAGGTCGTTGTCATAGTAGCTATCCTGTCTCCAAATTGGCCTTGCATAAAATGAAAAATAGTTGTTGAAACTTATTTTTTGTATTGAAAAGATGTGATTTAACTTAATAATTCCAGTAAATTTTACCTCTTCTATTATTCATTAGTAGTTATATAAAGTTGATAAATTTTTTAATTTATAAAATTTTTTCAAATTTATAAACCCTAAATTTATATAAAGTTTAAACAATTTAAAACCCTTTACCCTAAAAAGGCGAATCTCAAATATTATATTGTATATAAATTTAAAAATTTAATATTAACTTATAAACTTTATATAAATACTAAACTTATAAACGTTAATAAGTTAATGTAAAAAATTTTAAACGTTAAAACGTTAAACTCTAATATTATATAAGTTGATATAAACTTATAAATCATAACACTAACAATTTTTTATATAAAAATATTTGAATTTTTTTTTAACATACGAAAAACAAACTGGAGGTTGGCAATGAGGGCCGATCCTGAAGGTCAACCGTGGCCTGGGGTGGTTAATCGGCCCCCAAGGGCCAAGGATCAGTTTTTCTGGACCCAGGCCCATCGGGTCGGGACTCGTCCCCTCCCATGTCTAATTCGTGCACAATCAAGAACGGATGTAATTAGATACTGAAATCTAACTTTGATACCATTGTAGATCACACATATCTATTAGAACGGATCTAACGAATAAACGAAAATAGACAACGGAGTCATACCTCTAATACGGAAGCGTATAGAACCGTAGTCTTTTCAGCGAATTATATCACGAATAGAGTTCGACAAACAAGTTCGCGCGGGACCGTCCATTTTCCAAAATGGGTTAGTGCAGGCTCAGTTATTGAGCCCCCGGGTTTGTCCGGCCTGCCCGTTTTATCATTTAAAAATATAAAAATATGGGAAAAAATATTAAAAATATAAAAAATAATATTTAAAAAATTAATAAAAAAAATTACAAAAATGGGTGGGCTTGGACCATTTTGTAAACAGACCAGTGGGCCAGGCCCCTTTTTTCAATATTGGCGGGGTGGGCTAGAATTTCCAGCCCATTTACCCATAACCAGCGGGGCGGGCTAATCTGGCCCGCCCGTTTGCCGACCACTAATCACGAACACGAACCGTGAGTCTGTCATAGTTAGATCTTCGCCTTCACAGATGATAAGGAAACAATTCGAAAGAGAAATTGTATATTTATGGGTCTCAACACATGAGAATAAGAATTATGTAGGTTGAATAGGCGCCTGATACATCATATTTATAAGGAAAGATTGAAGTTCAACCATGCCAAAATCCTACGATAATAAGGATTCTCAATATTAGGTAAATAATAAATAATTACCCTAATTAAACCAACTAAAAATATGCCTACCATAATAAATAATTACCCTACCATAATAAGTACGTCTTCTAGCACTCAATTATTTTGGTATACTCCAACTAGAAATAGGGAAGGTCTAGTAGACCTAATCCGTTCAGGATCTCTTCCATTTAGTTTCGCATAAAGTTTAAATTTAGAAACTTATGTGCGTACATGTTTACAACCCATATTTTTAAAGTTTCACGTAAATCACACACTAGCGATGTTGGAAAAAAATTTAATAAAGACAAGTTGTGTCAATTTTTTTCATCTCTAGATCATAAAGCTTTCATATATAGTGATATATGGTCAGATCATGACAAAATGCATAGTTATATAGGTGTTACTTGTCATTGGATAGATAATAAGTAGAACATACAAAAAAGAGTAATAGCATTTCGGTTGTTTGATGATACACACACTGCACAAAATCTAACCTCTATGTTTAGATCAATTTTAGAAGAATATAATTTAAGTAAAAAGTATATAGTATATCTTTTGATAATGCATCTAACAATGATGCAAGTGTAGAAAATTTAAAATTGTTATGTGATACTACTTTTCATGGTCTTTTTTTTCATATTTGTTGTATGTGTCATATTATTAATTTATGCGTGCAAGATGCTCTTAAGACTATAGATTTAAGTATTAACTCAATTAGACGTATTATAAAATTTTTGTTGTGTAAACCTACAGTACTAAAAGATTGGTTTAAATTTTGTAAAGAAAATAATGTTGGCCAATAAAATTTTATTTATATGTGACTATCTGTTGGAACTCTACATATAATTTACTTCAACAAACCGTACCTTATAAAGAATTATTGGTTAGTTTTGTGAATAATATATACCAAAATATATATTTAAATACAAGTGATTGGTTAGAGTGTGATTTTTTTTAATTATTAAAATATTCTAATGAATATACTCAATTTTTTTTTTATCAAATATATAAATCAAAGTCTCACCTAATTGTAACTATTTATGTTAACTTAGAAGCGATTATAGCGAGTTTTAGAAATGAACCTAATTTTACAACTTGTATAGATGTTATTACGAAAAATGGTATAAATATCTTTTATACTTACCATCACTTTATCTTTTTACCATCGTTTTAAACCCCTAATAAAATTAAAAAATTTAAAAAAAAAATCATTACCGTGTATCGTATCAGAATCAACAAAAAATCGAAAGTTGACACAAAAGGCCGGGCCGATTACACTGGGACGATTAACCGACTCTCATTGGCCAAGGGCCGGGGCGAGTTGGGCAGACTGTTGTCATCTTCATGGTAGTAGCTATTCTGTCTATGGACCCAGGTCGGGCAGATTGTTGTCATATTGATGGTAGTAGCTATCCTGCCTGCATACCTGTCTCCAAATTGGCCTTACATAAATGATAAAATGAAAAATAGTCGTTGAATCGTTCTTTTTTATATTTAAAAGATGTGATTTTGCCTTTTATTCCGCGCCGCACTCTTAATAAAATCAGTGGACGGACGATGTCGGCCGTTTGAGTTATCCTGTAGCCACCCACCTGCTATCTGTCAGGAAAAAATAGTTTAAAAAACTAGGAATAATGATTTTTCTATTCGATGTTTGCGGAATGGCCATGGTCGGAACCGGAATTAACGCACTATAAAATCTGGGGACTGGGTCCTTGCTTCGAGGGGATTTTCTCATTTTCTCGTGCTTGTCTTTTTTAGCAGAAAAAATTTCAATCAAAGCAAACATCTCTATTCATTATTTTCTTCATGCAAATCAAGAAGCT